>CBVK0103039146.1:0-15134 GCA_900067695.1 Picea abies | reverse complement strand
AAATTATGCACCTACACTAGGATGGAGCCTCAAGCTATTTTTAGGTGGAAGTCTATTTTTAGATGATGTCTATTTATAGATGGTGAGCCAATTCTATTTATAGATGTATGTTGACTATTATTATCCCTTAATAATTGTTGTACAATAAATATTAATCTATTCTCAATGAGCACTTGGAAATAGTTAACTGAAGTGGAAAATCAGTTAGTTATAGGAAATTCGAGTTCAAAGGTTGACTGGTGGGACATGTAAGTTGAATTAGTTATAATTGAGTGATTCGAAGTTATAACAGAGTTGGAGGTGTAGTTATGTGATTTTTAAAGTAGTTTAACTCAGTTAAGTGAGTTAAGCTCAGTTGTACTAGTTGTAACTGAACTTACACTAGTGAGAGATTAGTGAATTAATTATTAATTAATTCACAATCAGTGATCTCACATGCAATTGAAGATTTACCACTGTTAACTACATGCATGTTAGATCCAGTGGAGACCCAGTTGAGATAACAGGTGAAAGGGACAGTTTGACTATCAATTGTGACATTAGTGAGTGCACTCATGAAACCACACACACATTGGATGTACCAATGAGGAATGTGCAACCTAGGCAAGAGGGATTTGAATTCATTGCATGGATTTCATTAGCAGGGATTGTGTAGAGGAGGCAGTAAATTGGCACATGCATTTGCCAATTTTTGTATGACAGTGTGAGACGATTGTATATTGTACTAAGATCTCTTGGATTAGATTTTTGTATGATATTGTTT
The DNA here is from genome assembly GCA_900067695.1 of Picea abies. NCBI lineage: Eukaryota > Viridiplantae > Streptophyta > Pinopsida > Pinales > Pinaceae > Picea > Picea abies. Next base: position 14,371 of record CBVK0103039146.1, on the reverse strand, counting down.
CATGATCCATGATATAAACATAATATATGATAGTGGGGTTTTTAGATTTATGCTTTCCCAGTAAAAAGATCTGTGTTATGTGTGATTGATATTTCTTCTTGATATTGCAATTGGTGATCATGTTTTAAATTCCGCAAGAATATTTGTAGAAGTGATTTTGTATTTAACAGTGGCATATAATTGTTAGATCAAGAGAATCCAAGCAATACATAAATTGTATTGAAATTTCTACATGGTATCAGAGAATAGAAAATTGCAAAAGCTGAGTTTGTGACTGGATAGAATTCGAATATACAGAAAGACTTTCTTGGTGCTACAACTGATTCAAGATCAAAATGGATTTCAATGGCTTGAGGTTAGAGTATGCACTTGAGGGAAGCTCAAATTACATTACTTGGAAGGACAGGATGGAGGAAGTACTCAAAGACAATAGCTTGAAGGAATTCATTGACAATGATGTTCTTAAGCTAGATGGTGCAAATCTTGATGCATGGAAAAAGAAAGTGGAAAAAGAGAGGAGGATCTTGTTAGAGGGAGTACGAGACCACATTGTCTCAAACCTCCATGGGAAATCCACACCATATGCAATGTGGAAGGCTTTGATAGATCTATTCCATGACAACAACGACCATAGGAAATTAGCGCTCAAAGATAAACTCAGGAAGATCAAGATGGAGAAGGGAAACTCCATTCCAAAATATCTCACAAAGTTTGTCCAATGTCGGAATGAGATGGGGATTGTTGGAATAATAGTCACTAATGATTATTTGGTGAGCTTGGTGCTCCTAGGAATTCCCAAGAGTTGGCACAGTTATCAAGACTCTGTTAATGGAAGGGAAAAATTGACAGTTTGGGAACGACTATGGTCGAATCTAGTGCAGGAGGAGTTCAGGCGGAACACCAGAGATGGATCTTCATCAAAGTATGATGATGAAGAGGATTTTGCTTTGGATGCAATGGAAAGGAAAGGAAAGGGGAAGAAATTCCATTCAAAATTTGTCTAAAGGCAAGAAGCTGGATTTGTCCAAAGTGAAGTGTTTTCACTATAACGAACATGGGCATCTTGCTACTAAGTGTCTGCAGAAGAAGAAGAACAAGAAGGTTGTTGGAGCTGTAGCTGGTGAGGCCCTTGCCTCACAATTTAAACTTGACTTCTCTTTGATCGTATGCATGGCATCAAGTGCATTGGGATCGGTGTGGTATTTGGATAGTGACGCTTCCTTCCACATGACGGGAGATAAGGACCTTTTCAGTGACTTGGAGGAGAAAGATATCAAAATGCATATAGAGATGGGCGAGGATGGATGATACAGTGTGAATGACATTGGTACCATTAACTTTCAAAGGGATTCAGGTAAACCATTTCAATTGAAATATGTTATGCATGTTCCAGGTCTGAAGAAAAACCTAGTCTCAGTCACAATGCTGGAGGACAGAGGCTATGATGTTGTTTTCGGTGATGGAAAACCTTTCCTACGACATAAAACAATGGGTCAAGTCAAGAAGATAGGGATTCGAGTTAAGAATCTATACAAGCTAGAGGTAGATGGTTGTGCTGCCATGATGGGCAAGGAAGAAAAAGTGGTGAGCTGAGATGAGGGAAAATTATGGCACAGGCGATTGGGCCATCTTCATCATGGAGCCTTGAAGATCATGCAACAAATATCTATTGGACTTCCAATGGGAACACTTGCTCAGTTATATCAATGCAAGGGTTGCACCATGGGNNNNAATTCCACCTTTCATGAAAAGGAGAACCATGCTTCGGTGATCCTGGAGAGATTTCACACAGATGTGTGTGGGCCATTCTCAGTTGCTTCAATAGAAAAACATGAGTATTATGTTATTTTTTTTTATTATTTTTCTTGTAAATGTTGGATCTTCTTCATGCAGAAGAAGGATCAAACATTCTCAAAGTTCTGTGAGTTTAAAGAATTGGTGGAGAAAGAGTCGGGGAAGTAAGTGAAATCTTTGAGGAGTGATAATGGTGGAGAATACGTCTCTAACGAATTCAAATACTTCTATAGCAAAGAAGGAATTCGAAGAGAACTCATAGTGCCACATAACCCACAACAAAATGGGGTCGCAGAGAGGAAGAATAGAATGATCGTGGGTGCAGCACGAGCGATGTTGCATGATCAGGGCCTACCAATGCATTTGTGGGTGGAAGCATGCAACACTACGGTTTATGTACAAAATATTTGTCCTCGTAGAGTAATTGTCATGAGTACACTTGAAGAAGCTTTCACTGGTAAGAAACCTGACGTTTCTCATTTTAATATTTTTGGCTCATCTGTTTATGTACATGTGACCAAGGATGCCAGGAAGAAGCTAGAACCGACTGTTGAAGTTCGGATATTTGTGGGGTACACAGAAACACCCCATAATTATTGTGTGTATTTTCCTAATAGTAAAATGATTTTTATGCGACGGGATATAAAATTTGATGAGGGGAAAGCCATGTGGTTGTCTCTTGAGAGGAAGCTAGAATTACATGCAGAGGAGGAACTATTGGTTCCCAAAGATGAGTCTAAAGTTGTGGATCAGCCACATGAGGAGGTTCATGGAGTGGAGGAAGCCACTCATGCAGAGCCATCCATCAGAAATGGAAGAAAGTGTACCATGGAAGTTGATAGATTGATACTAGATGTTGCATAGAATGTAGGATCCCCTACTTCACAGTGCAGACAGAGACAGTCTCCTAATCGATTTACTGGATACATGGCTCTCATGAGAAAATGTATTGTGACTGAACCATCTTCCTTTCAGGAAGAAGTGCAGGATCCCACATGGGTATATGCATTGGTGGAGGAGTGTGACTCCATTGTAAAAAACAATGCATGGGAAATTGTCCCAAGACTAGTCGACAAATTAGTGGTAGGTTCGAGATGGATCTACAAGGTAAAGAAAGTTGTTGATGGGAGTGTGGAGAAATAAAAGGCTAGATTTGTGGCCTGGGGCTTCTCACAGATCGAGGGGATAGATTATTATGAGACCTTTGCACTTGTCGCAAGGTACTCTTCCATAAGGACCATTCTTTATCTCTTAGCGCAGATGGGCTGGTGCATTCATCAGATGGATGTAAAAAGTGTGTTTCTCAATGGGATCATTGAGGAATAAGTGTACATAGATCAACCTGAAGGATTTGATATCTTCAACAACGAGTCGCATGTGTTTTGACTCAAAAGAGCATTGTATGGGCTGAAGAAAGCACTCCGTGCTTGGTACACTCAGACTGGTGAAGGGTAAGATTTTAATCATTGTTCTTTATGTTGATGATTTAATATTGATTGGTGATGAGTAGCTGATACACTCATGCAAGGAGGATCTTGCAAAGTTGTTTGAGATGAAGGATTTGGGCCTCCTTCATTATTTCCTTCGATTGGAAATATGGCAGCGATATGGTGAAATTTTTGTGTCTCAAGGAAAGTATGCAAGGGAGATACTAGGTAAGTTTCACATGGAGGGTTGCAAACCCATGGATACTCCTCTTCCAGAAAACTGGAAGAAAGATGATGCTATTTTGGAGAGGTAGTGGATGCTACTTTTTATTGATAGTTAGTGGGTTTTCTAATGTATCTAGTGAACACGAGACCAGACATTTGTTATGCGGTTAACCAGTTGAGTCAAGCAATGGTTAAGCCTACCAAGCTCTTTTGGAAGGCGGGTAAGCATGTCCTAAGATACCTGAGGGGAACATCTGATTATGTCTTATGGTATAGACAGATGAATGAGGTGAAGTTGCATGGATTCATGGATGCAGATTGGGTAGGCAGCCCAACAGACAAAAAGAGAACATCAGGGGGGATCTTTAGTATTGGATCTTGGTACAACAGGAAACATAGATCTGTGGAACTCAGTTTAGCCGAAGCGAAATACATGGTAGCAAGTCAAGCTGCATGTGAGGCTATCTAGATGAGAAAGATCTTGGTTGGTTTTTTTTGGTTCTCATTTAGATCCGACAGTGATTCATTGTGATAATAAGAGTTTCATTAAACTCTCGAATAATCCTATGTTTCATGATAGATCTAAGCATATAGATATCTAGTATCATCATCTCAGATATTGTGTGCAGCGGAAGATCATGTTGCTTCAGTACATTCCTACGGAAGATCAAGATGCAGACATTCTGACGAAGGCGCTCAATGGAGAAATTTTGAATACCATAGAGACAGGATGATAATCCCTTTCTTGTTGAGAGGGAGTGTTGAGATTCAACAAGAAGATCCTAGTGAAAATTATGCACCTACACTAGAATGGAGCCTCAGGCTATTTTTAGGTGGAAGTCTATTTTTAGATGATGAGAAAATTATATTTATAGATGATGTCTATTTATAGATGGTGAGCCGATTCTACTTATAGATGTATGTCGACTATTATTATCCCTTAATAATTGTTGGACAATAAATATTAATCTATTCTCAATGAGCACTTGGAAATAGTTAACTGAAGTGGAAAATCAGTTAGCTATAGGAAATTCGAGTTCAAAGGTTGACTGGTGGGACATGCAAGTCGAATTAGTTATAACTGAGTGATTCAAAGTTGTAACAGAGTTGGAGGTGTAGTTATGTGAGTTGTAAAGTAGTTTAACTCAGTTAAGTGAGTTAAGCTCAGTTGTACTAGTTGTAACTGAACTTACACTAGTGAGAGATCAGTGAATTAATTATTAATTAATTCAAAATCAATGATCTCACATGCAACTAAATATTTACCACTGTTAACTACATGCATGTCAGATCCAGTGGAGACCCAGTTGAGATAACAGGTGAAAGGGACAGTTTGAATATCAATTGTGACATTAGTGAGTGCACTCATGAAACCACACACACATTGGATGTGCCAATGAGGAATGCGTAGCCTAGGCAAGAGGGATTCAAATTCATTGCAAGGATTCGAATTCATTACAAGGATTTCATTAGTAGGGATTGCGTAGAGGAGGCAAGCTGTCTGGAGGTAGTAAATTGGCACATGCATTTGCCAATTTTTGTATGACAGTGTGAGACGATTGTATATTGTACTGAGAGCTCTTGGATTAAATTTTTGTATGATATTGTTTCATGATCCATGATATAAACATCATATATGATAGTGGGGTTTTTAGCTTTATGCTTTCTCGGAAAAAACATCTGTGTTATGTGTGATTGATCTTTCTTCTTGATATTTCAATTGGCGATCGTGTTTTAAATTCCGCAAGAATATTTGTAGAAGTGATTCTGTATTTAACAGTGGCATATAATTGTTAGATCAAGAGAATCCAAGCAATACATAAATTGTATTGAAATTTCTACATGTGTATTGAAATTTCTACATGCCTATTCTGATTCTGATTGTGATATTGACCCCTGCTTCTTCCTCTTCATCTATGCCTTGTGGAAAAAACATGTTCCACTTCGTCAATTGTATTACTTTCTTCAACCGTTAATAAAAAACAACTCAATTCATCAATTTTCATTGTGTTTAAATATTTGGAGACCATAATATTGGTGGCGACTATCTAAAACTTGGGCAAAACACTTCTTAAAATCTTCTCAATTAGTATTCTTTCTGGAACATCTTCTCCTAATGACCTCATCTGATTAACAAGATCCTTCATTTTTGTGATGTAAATATGAATGGATTCATTACTTTGCATATTTTCATTCTGAAAATTTCACCTTAATGTTTTCAATTTAGCTACAACCACACCTTCATATGTTTTCTTTAAAATATCCCATTCTTGCTTGGATGATTCTGCAACACTGATTCTTGGAAATATAGATTCTTCAACCGCACTTCCTATGAGAGAAAGAGATTCATTATCTTTCTCAACAAGTTCCTTTAAATATTTCTTGTCATCGTCACTCAAAGATTTGAATTCATCAACAAAAGGCATAGCATATCCATCATTACAAGTTCCCATAAATATTTAGTGAAATATTGGTTGCATGTGTTTGCTCCAATAAAAATAATTTGTGCCAACAAGTTTAGGCAACAAAGTATTGCTTGTCATCATCGAAGAAGTAGAGAGATAGAGAGAATATGTAAAAGCAACACAATGTGTCCCACTTCATCCTGAGACGAGAAACAATTGTCCCAAAAATCGAGACTCAACCACCACAAATATATATATATATGAAAGTACAAAGAGATGCGCTTCAACACAATTACAATATGTAATAAACCCCCCTTTCCACTCAATATCTCTCTTAAGTCTATTTAATACATTAAAATCCTCACTTGCAATAGTTAAAATCACCCTTTTCTAAAAACAATTACACTTCTCATAAGAGAAAAAATGGATTATAACCTTTTACAAAAGTTTTACAATATAATTAAAGAAAAAGTAAAATTTTCAAAGAAGTTATATAAGGTCATATAACTTTTCAAAGAATTTTCTTTTGGTCAAATTCCAACATACCAGCCACATCAACCAAAAAAACTCTTATTCTCCATGCCAAAAAGCTTCCATCCATATCAACCAAACGATCTCTTATTCTCAACGCCAAAAAATCTTCTTATTTTCCATGCTAGACCTCTTATTTCCTACATACAGTTATGAGGTGTTATGCCCAATGAAACAAAATGCCTTTGTGTTTTTGTGTTGTTGGAGATATTTAGTTTCTTTTGACGGGTCTAAATTCACCCTAAAATAGTAAGGGGTTCTCCCCGGTAAGAAATCCCAATTAGATCTCTCACCGTTTGGAATAGGGGACCCATATGGATTTTGGAGTGGAAAACATTACTAGTTTGGTTATACCAGTTGTGGCCTGATCCACCAATGAAGGTGAATGATGGATGATTATGAAAATGAAAGATTTATATGAAGACTATGTAAATGAAAGAATATAATCTAATTCTAATCTACCCTATCCTAGCTAGGAGCAAGCTATATGAACAAAATAAGTTGTAATGAAACTAAACTATGCATAAACCCCAATTAGATAGCTATCATGAAGGAGCACAATTAGAAACACATGCATACAAGTCTATAACCATAATATTGTAAGTCACGTTTCTGCATACATTCACAACTCAATCGCTCAGGACATGTAATATAAGAAAGAGTAACAAAACTGCAAGAAGACATATATTGCGTCATAATAGTCCATAAACAAACATTCTCTTACAACCCATGTGAACAACAAACATTCATCTTGAAATAGTTCACAACAAAACAATGACACATGCCTGTTCTTCTCTCTATCAAAAGTTGGCCTTGAGGGATTCTCTATATTAACAGTTTCAACAATAGTACATGAAAACTCTATGGAAAACTCTCCAATTTTAGTTGACACTGTATTCCCAAAGTAGTTCAGAGGTGTACAATATTTGAAGAGCCAAAATCCCCTTCTTTGGGTTCAATTATAGTATTTATTGAGGTTCAATAAGACCTTTGGCCTTTCGTCTCCCTCTATGACTTTTCATCTTCCAAAGTTTGCCCTCATCCTCTTTGTGATGATGAGTAACAAGGACAACAATTACATTTCTAATTTGTCTCCTAGTGCTTGGTGGCCTATCATGAATTTTGGCCATATGTGCCTTTCTCATCATGAAGTCTGGCCTAGGCATGGGAGCATATTCATAATTCGATTTTGACAATCGATCATCATGGAGTTTCTAGATCTCTTCTTTATTCTTTTTACTAATATTTTCTTTGTTTCTCCTCCATCACTGCTACATCTTTCGTTATTTCTCCTTCGTCATATTTAGTTGTAGATTTCATCACAAGAATGTTGAGCGTGACCCTCCTTCGTTTGGTACCTGACACCATTCAACATACAATAGATGAGAGTAACTCTAAATAAACCATCAAAATAATCATTATAATGCATATAACTGAGGAATTAAATAATTGAAATATCAAGTAAGCTTCCCTATATTCAATCCCTAGTTCGTCTACTCATGATTGAGGCATTACGTTTTCTGAGGCTACCAAAAATGTATCATATATTCATATTGAAAAATTAAGGAAATAAGTTAGGAATTTCTTAAAACCTATAACCAAAAATTTGTAGATCTCAGAGAGACCTTTCCAATGATATAAAGAACGCGTGAAACAAATACCCGAGTCAAAATCTATGGTCGTTTTACAAAGGGTAGTTTTTTTGGTTTCGGAGGAGTTGACACAAACTCCTCCGATTTGTCATCGGAGGAGTTGATACTAACTCGTCCGATTTTCCATCGGAGAAGTTGATACTAACTATTTCGATGTATATTGGAGGAGTTGATACTAACTCCTCCATTTTTCCATCGGAGGAGTTTGAATGAACTCCTTCGATTTGCATGGGAGGCCAAGTTATGAACCTCGTTAGGTGAAAGATGGAGGCTGAGCTATGAAATTTGTCGAATGATCATGTTGGTGCACACTCATCTAATCTCTCTAGGAAAGCGGTCGTTACAAATTCGAATCCTAGACTCTGTCTCTGTATCATTATCATGGGTGTGTGGTGGACTCATTGAGCTCAAATCATCAAATGGGTTTGGTTTCATATGATGGTTCTTGGTTTGATTCTAGTTTAAATAAGTTCAAAAATATTTTAATTTAAGTAATTAAAGGATTAAAGAATTATTTTTAAAAATGGGCTCCTTTGTCTCCCAATCTACCTCACCTTTCATCACATGACATGGTTCAATTAAATATTATATGATAAAATATTGGGCATGAGGGGAAGGGGGTGGCATTCCATGCCCCTTTTCCTTTCCACTCCATGAAAACCCTCTTATTTAATCAAGGTTTAAGGGGGAGGGGTGGTATGACTACGCCCTATCTCCACATTTCTTAATGCATGGTCTTGCATATCGAGGGGGGATCATGATATGGAGGGGGTCGTGGGTCATGTCCCCTCCATCAATCCAAATGTGAACTAGAACAAACCAACACAACATACAAACCATTTTAACCTCAGTTCTTTTGAAATCACTGCCCATCATTGCAAGTTGTCCTCATAGATCGGTGAATTTAGTATTAAGTCTCCCACGTTCATTGATGGAGTTAATAAAAAGTATGTGGAGTGTGTTCAGAGGACTTAGTTTTAAGTTCTCTGAATGGTCGATGGGGTTGAAAAAATGTATGTCGAGTGTGTTTGGAGAAATTAGTATTTAGTTATCCAAATGGTCGATGGGGTTGAAAAAATGTATGTCGAGCATGGAGGACTTAGTATAGGTTTAAAAGTTTTGAAAGGGGCATTCATATTTTAAAAAGGGAGAACATGGATGGGGCACATGGGCCATGGGTCCTCCCCTCCACCTGACTTATCAACCTTTCTATGCGCTCCGTATGAACCAACCATACCTTCTTTTTCTTAAACGATATTTTAATTATTAAACTTTGATCTTATTTAAAAAATCAAAATGAAAATTTTTAAATTTTAAATCTAAATCAATAAATTTAAATTAAATTATTTTAAACTGAAATGATATGGATGCGAAACAGAGGGTACCAACTAGTAATATTGTTGAAGGATATCTTAACACAGAAAGCTCATAATGTATTCATACAACCTCTGATTTAGGTAACCATTTTTTGTAATGTAGAGAGCATGAAAAGGCGCTCTTAGAAAATTAACTTATCATGCTATTGAACCATTTCATTGGCACCACGGCTGATGAGGTTACTTTGGGAGAGAACTTCCTAGTGTTCATTGTGGCACTTATGGGAATCGTACTTTGATTCCATGAGTTGCATTGGAATCGTAACGTCAAAAATCATACAATTAACATGTTTTAGAGATGAAAATATCACTTTGGAGGACGTCTAAAAATGCGCTCTAAGGCATTTTTAATGAAATTTTGGGTCACGTTTCTATTGCTACTTAGCCCAAATTAGATTTCATCAGTTGTTGGGTCATATGTGATGTACAATCTCCTGATTCACCCATTGATACTAAGGTTATGCATCAATAGCACAAAGTTAGAAATCCTCCAAAACAACCAACTGACGTCCATTGCACTTAGTACTGTCTAGGAGCTGAAAGGACCAAATTTCTCCTGAAGTGCATTTCAGAGCTAGCATAAGAACAATAGGTGTTGTGATTAACCCATATGATACTAAGTGAGGCTTTCACAATAAATATTTAGTCATAACGTCCGGAAACAAAAATAAATGAAGCTAGTATGGCATGTGCAATTAAAGTTATCGAGGACCCAATAAACTTAATTACGATTGAAATATGAAGTGGATCAAGTGAGATCAAAAATCAATGAATAGACGACTAAATAGGCATGAAGAGCTTAGTCATTAGAGATGTTAGGAGATTGACTGATGAGCACAACAAGAAGGGATCCAAGCTAGGAGAGGAATGATATAGGACTCAAGACAAAAGTGGGCTATGCTAACCTGCTCAATATTGGTGAGAGGCAGAAGATCATCATCGATACACTTGATGATGAATATAGGTTGACATACTTCCACTGACGCATTTACAACAAGAGAAGGAAAATTTTCAACGGGTAGTGTGTGGGGGAAGAAGAAGTGAACCTAGTCGATAAGAAATGTAACAAAGTGAAAGGGAGGGAGCACCGCCAATATGCGAAGCATCGACGAAAGTGGAAGAAAATCTGCCAGTGAAAGGAGTGTGTGTGGTTATGATGAACATGTAAACATTACCAATGTGTTGGCATTGATCACACATACTTCATAGGTGAGGAAGACGTGCATCAATGAAATTTAGCTCAGGCACACTAGTGTCAGCCAAGTTCAAAGGGAGGTGGCTTATGTTTTCGTGAAGGAATCAATGGTGCATCAATGTGAAGGTGGAAGAAGGATGTGTGCATTGGTACGCTATGTATCAGTGCAGGAAGAGGGATTTCGCTGAAGCGCGTATTGTCGGGTAGAAGTGATCCGAGGAGTAACTAAAATGATAAGGTGGGGAGAGCGAGAGGAAAAAAACTTTGGCATAGCCATTTGTGCGAGGGAGAGAGTGTGAGGGTTCCAGTGGGAATAATTGGAGGGGGGCCTAATTTCTTGTCTTGGAGAGACGCTAAGAGGATAAAATTGGGAGGTTGTTTTGTATGTGCAACTGTTTCTAGACAAACAACAATAAGCATTGATAACCTTACTCTGATAAAAAATGAAGAAACACACCAACAAATTAATGGAGAAATTAAATTCAACAATAATGCGCACATCAACTCAAACTTTTTCATTACCAAACCATACATTTATACATAGAGAGGAGATGTGTCAGGAATCAACTATGTCCTATAATATTTCAACAATTACTCCTTAATTCACTCAACAATCTCTCAATTATATTTCTCTAACTCTAATTAGACCTTCGAGATATAACAACTAATATCAATTAATCTAGAATTTTTGAATTGCATTATTATTCCAACACCACGTCAGCTCAAGATGGAAGATCTGTTGGTAGAAAAAGATCAATGGGTCATCATGGATCTAGGTACTACACCTACAGGGACATCAACATAAGACTAGGAAAATTTGGATTGGAAGGTGAAGAGCACAATCTAGTCATGTATCTGAGATTCAATATTACTAAATGTGTCAAGGGAAGCTATAGCCAAGGAATTATGAAATAAGTTAGGGGATTTGAATTAGTCTAAGTCATAGGTAAACAAACTATTCCCATGGAAGAAGGTGTACAACTTGAGAATGAAGGATGGAAACTAGGTGATAGAGCATTTGAGTTCCTTCAATACTATAGTAAGTCATTTATTGTTGGTTGATATTAATATTTCTTATGAAGATAAGTGTGTTGATTTATTTTTCTTTTTACCATAATCGTGGTATAGTTTGGTTGTTCTCATAGGTAGAAATGCGACTACTTTAAGTTTCAACGATGTGGTCTCAACCTTGTTGTCGAAGGAGATGAGATGAAAAAACATGGAAAGCCATAACATCGATGCCTTATTTGCAAGAGGGCGCTCCTAGGGGAGAAATATAAATAATTCCTCAAGTGGGAGATCTAAATCTAAGAAAATATTTAAATCTCTCAAGAAATTTGTAAAGGTATGATGGATATGTGGAAAAGAAGGTCATTACAAGAAACAATGTAGATCCAAAAATGTTGATAGAGAAAAGGGATATGATGATGCCTCTGTTGGATTACTGAGAGGGGGGGTGAATCGGTAATAGAGAAATTTAATCCTTTTTAACCACAAAATGCAAGTGTTATATCAATGTAGCATTATCATCCAATAGTTGCAGAGTAAATAAACAATGAATAAATGAGCAATCATACACATACACAGTACACCAATGTTTTTACGTGGAAACCCAAAGAGGGAGAAAACCACATAACGCTTTTTCTTACATGTCTTTAAGAATTACAATTACAATTATTGGAAGCACTAACTTCCTTTGTTTTCCAACTGCAACTAGAAGGAGGCTCCAACCCCCTAGTTTCTCAGGCTACAACCTGAGGGAAGCTCCAACTCCCCAATTCTATGGCTACAATTAGAAGAACACTACAACCCTCTATGTTCTTCGGCTACAACCAGAAGGTGGATACAACCATCTATCCTTGCCCTGTCCAACTACCTTGAAATATAAGTAGAATGATCGAACCTCTGTCACACTATCACTGTGAGATATATTGCTGTAAACTTGTACCAATCAACTTGCACCAAATAACCTGTAACAACCTATATCAAACAAAATGTAACAACCTGTACCAATCATATGTGCCAACATGTACCATACAACAACCTGTACCATAATCAAGTGCATCAACTATGCACCAAACCTGTACAAATAACATGTTATAATAACATGTCCAAACAACCTATCACAACAACCTGTCTCATCAATCTTATCAACCAAAGCAGATTTACTCACCAAGATCAATCACCAAGACAACTCTCAACCATATGCACAATATCACCAAGATGTGCAGCAACCAAGCATACCACAAAAACTCATAATCATCACCAAGATCAATATGTTCTTCTAATAATATACCAAGGCAAGTATGCTACATCATCCATAAACCATGTGTCAACAATACTACTAACAAGTGCCTCCAACCATGTACCAAGTATGCACCAATCATGAATCAACTACTCATCAACTATGACTCATCAAGATGTACCAACATTATCAACTATACCCCTCATGTATGTGCCAACTCATCAACTACTTGTCTCAACCATGTACCCAACATGTACCTCAACCAAAATCCCTTATCAATTTCATCATCCAAATATGATTTGTAACTTTGTAATAGACCTGTTGTATATGATCACATACCTGCAAAACTTCCTTAACTTTAACAACAAGAGACTATCATTTTCATCAAACATTACTTTAGTCTCACATGACTAGTTTTTGGATTAGTCAACAACCCTAACTTGCAATAATCATAACTATGTATCTGTAATGAATGAAGGTATAAAAATAGTACATAATTTGTTTCAATGTATTTATGCAATTCCTCCAGGTTTCACTACTTGGAACCTCTCATAAAAGGATTTATAGCAAAAATGGCATACCTTGTTGAATTTTGGCTTATTCTAGAGAGAGAACTTGTAGAGCGTGCCCCGCACGAAATATTTGTTGTATGGAAATGAAAATGGTACAAAGAATACTAAATACTGTACTCTAACCAATACATTTTGTCTTACTGAATTTGGATTTGTTATGAAGAAGTTATGACGTTTTTACCCGAAAGACATTGTTTTAGACTAGTTTTAGGACTAGCAACAAACCTTATTTTCCACGAAGTGTAACTCAAAAAATACAACGACCCACAATATGAAATGTTTATCATAGATACTTGGATATGCTTCCTCAACGGACTCCCTATTTCATGGTCTGAATCAATCTATAAATTGTTTTATAGAAAAAATGGTGAGATGACCTGTAAATAACATACCTTAAAAAGCATCATCAAAATAATTTATCCTCCCTTGAATTTCGACCTTCTTTACTTCACCTTCCCTATGAAATTAGGCTTAGATATACTTTGTTTACCTCAGTCACTTGTAGATATTCAATATTCTCAAGTGTGATTAAAATGAGAGACCCTTTCCTCTTATTTATACTTTTATGTAGCTTCGTCAAGGGGTTACCTTCTAACCATCTTAAACCACTTTCCTTATTTTAGGGCTAACCCACTTCTAACCACTTGTACATTTAGTAATTTATCCATTAAATTTATTATTTAGATAATTTATTTTGTATCCACTTTGACTTATAGTACACTCATCACTTCACTTTATTATTTACCTTCTAAAATCTCTTAAAAAACTTTTCTTATTTTATGGCTAACCCACTTCTAACCACTTGTCCACTTAGTAATTTCTCCATTAAATTTATTATTTAAATAATTTCTTTTGTATCCACTTTGAATTATATTACACTCATCACTTTAGTTTATTATTTAAATAATTCCTTCTTTGCAACCACTTTAACTACTTTGACCTTTTGGGG
>CBVK0103039145.1:0-17444 GCA_900067695.1 Picea abies | reverse complement strand
CTTCACATGGCCATAACTCTCTAACCGTGAGGAGTTATGTGACGTTCCACATACCACTAGAAATGTCATGACATGTATTTTCCATCTAGAATAGTATTACCTTCATATATATTAAAAAACATACCATTATACATCAAACACACGTGGGTCCATTACCTAAACCTTTGTGCCGCCGGAATTCGCTACCGGACTTTCTTCAAGGGTTGACATCAATGAAAACCAACCCAAATAATAAACAATCTCCCCCTTTGGCATTGATGGAAACACTCAGATTAAATACTAAAGTCATATCACTCATGCTCCCCCTTTGACCATCGCTCCCCTTAGAACCATCCCTCTGTGCTCTTTCTCCAAGCATTTACCTTTGCATATGATAAATATCTCACCCTTTGTCATTAATGGCAAAGGTATCTTTCCATCCAGTGATGCTCCCCTTGAATGACCTCTTCCTGAAACTGATATCCCAACATGAACTGTCCTGTTTATGGTGCTTCCTCGTGTAAATATAAGACATATAAGATAAGAATTCAAAAGCATTCATTTTGGAGTAGAAATTATTCCGAGTCTCTCATGAATATACTCAGAGGCTTTCCGTGGAAGCAGTTTTGTAAAGATGTCTGCCACTTTCTCTTTTCTTCCCACATATTCAACTCTGATATTCTTATCTATAACTTGTTCCCATAGAAAGTGATACTTGATTGGAATGTGCTTCGTCTTGGAGTGCATCACTTGATTTTTTGAGATATTGATGGTTCTTGTATTATCAAAATAGATTGGAATGGTCTCGTCATACTCAACCTGTATATCTGTCAGAGTTTGTTTCATCCATAGAACCTATGTACAACATGTTTTTGCTACAATATACTCTACTTTGGTTGTAAATAAAGATATTGATGATTGTTTATTGCTTAGCCAAGATACTAAACACTCACCCAACTAAAACGGTGCTCCATTGATGCTTCGTCGATCATCAATGCAATCTACCCAATCTACATATATGTAGGAAATAAGTGATAGATACTTTCCTTTTGGATACCATAATCTAAACTCTTTTGTTCCTTTGAGATATCTGAAAATCATTTTCACTGATAAGACATGTGATTCCTTTGGTGTTGCTTGAAATCATGCCAACTATCCAACTACCTGCATTACATCTAGTCTTGATGATGTCACATATAGTAAGATACCAATCATTGGCTTGTATTTCCTTCGGTCTGTAGACTTTCAATCATCATCTTTTCTCAACTTGATACTGGTTTGCATAGGAGTCGTAATTGTTTTTCAATCTTCCATTCTGAACTTCTTTAGCATTTCTTTGATATACTTTGTTTGAGAAATAAAAATTCCTTGGTTGCTTTGACATATCTGAAGACCCAGAAAGAAGGCTAGTTCTCCAAGTAATGACATTTCCAATTCATTCTGCATATCCTTTGCAAATTTCTAGATTAACCTGTCATCATTACTTCCAAAAATAATATCATCAACATAAACTTCAATTAATAAAATACCATCTTGAGTTACCCTGATGTAGAGGTTGATGTCTACACTTCCTTTTATGAGCCCTGCCTGTTGTAGATATTTGTCTAGTCTATAGTACCATGCTCTAGGAGCCCGTTTTAGACCATACACGACCTTCTTTAATTTACACACATATTCTTCGTTTTTTGACACCTGAAATCCTTCTGGTTGTTCAATGTGCACTTCTTCTTCAATTTCCCCATTCAAAAAAATTGATTTCACGTCCATTTGATACACTTTAATATTCTTGGAGCATGCATAAGCTACAAGCAAACATATTGCTTCCATTCTGGCAACTGGAGAAAATGTCTCTTCAAAGTCGATTAATTCAACCTGTGTGTATCCTTTACATACCAATCTAGATTTGTTCCTTGTAACCTGTCCATCTTCATTCAATTTATTTTTGAAAACCCACTTTGTGCCAATAACATTCTTATTCTTTGGTCTTGGAACCAATTCCAAAGTTTCATTCTTCTATATTTGATCAAATTCTTCATCCATGGCCTTATTCCAGAATTAATCCTTGCTGGCCTCTTCAAAAATGTTTGGTTCAATCGTAAGAGTGTTAGGTTCATTTGTTTTGGTGAACAAATTCTTCTTGTAGTCTCAACTCTTGCATCCTTGTTTCCGATAATCTGATCTAAAGGATTATTCTTCTATACTCGTTTTCTAGGTGCCTTTGGAGGAACTTGTTGAACTTTCTCTTCTACTTTTGTCTGATCCTCTTCATCTTTCCCTTCTGCTTCTTCTTCATCTTTTTCTTCTTCGTAAAGTTGCTCCATTGACTCATTTTCTTTTTCTTTTAATTCTCGTCCACATGTTTCATCAATTGTTACATTGATTCTTTCCATGTACTTGAGTAACCAACAAGTACTCCTTTGTCCACACGAGAGTCAAACTTTCCCATTCTACCATCTTCTCTTTTGATGTAGCATTTGCTTCCAAATACTCTGAAGTGCTTCACATTTGTTGGTCTTCCTTTCCATAGCTCGTAGGGATTTTTGTCATTTTTTTTCTGAGCATTACTCTATTTTGAATGTGAATTGTTGTATGCACTGCATGTGTCCAAAAAATATTTGTTAATTTGGAATCCATTAGCATTGTTCGAGCCATTTCCTGTGTAATTATCATCCATTATGATAATGTTTCTTTGTCTCTGAACCAATCTGTGAATCCATTATCTCATCCACTGCCATATATCTGTCTAAACCTGCTAAGTCTTCTTACAAATCCATCTATGTCCATACTGTCCAAGAGTCTATTGCACAACTGTCCATAATGTTGACCCATTTATCACTATACTATCATGAAGTCTTCACTACTACAACTGATTAATCTAATAAACTATATTTCTACTAATTGACTGCTTTGGATCTGTCTACTCAATCTCTGCAAGCTGCTCGAAGGATGGTTCTTTGGTCTGTCACAACTATTTCATAGACTCCCCCTGTCTAATATTCATATTATCTGAGAGTCTCTAAGCCATATGGCTCAAAAAAATTCATGCTCTGATGTGTATTGATCATCATCTTCATTGGTAGATGCATCATCTCTCTGAGATCTAACTTATTTCTTTCCATCTATGGATTCATCTTTCACTACAATGCCTGAAATTACAATCTCTTGAACTTGTTCCTTATTTACCTGTCCTTATTTTATTTCGTTTATTTTCCAAACCTTTATGTATCTAACATCTTTCTTTTTCTTTGTAGAATTTTCTTCATCTCATTCTATTGCCAATATTGCGATCTATGGGACCTGGTCTTTGTTCACCTATTCTTCATGTTTTCTTATCCATACTTTCTTATATCTGATATCAGTGTTCTCTTTCATGGAAGTATCGATCATACTTCTACAATCACTAACTATGTGTCCATAGTTATGACATTTGTAACATTCAATGTTACGTGAGGCCACATAGACATTTCTTTATTGAACATTTATTTTATAATCCCTGCAATCTGCAACCTTATGTTCAAATTTAGTACAATAAAAACAATGACCATAAAATAAATTTTCATACCTGGGAGTGAATGATCTTCTTTGTGGCATAGTCCTTCTGAATTTCTTCCTTGACTAATCATGATCATGATTGAAGCTTCTTTGTGGCTTGAACATGGATGACATTCTTGAAGATGTACCCTTATTAGTTTTCTTAGATTCTAGTTGACCATGATTCCTTCCTTTGCGTATTTCTGCATAACTCTTGTTTTTTTCTTCATTCTTATTTTCTAGCAAGTTAACATCAGTTGAAGATGTTTCTTATTGTATTGTAAGATGTTTTTTTTGCATAACAGATGTTTTTGTCTCTTCAACGTTATTTTTGAGCTTGACGATTTTAGTTCTCAATGTGACAACTTATTCTTCAATCTTTTCAACCTCTTCTTCTTTCTTTAATATCTGAGACTTCGTGACTTCTTCTCTTCTATTGGCACAGGGGTAGACCCAGGGTTCAACGCTTAACAATTCACCAACAAAACCCTGACTACCAACCCTTTCGGAAACACTTGCGAAGTAGGCACAGTCTCACCCAAGGTAGAAGCAAAGGGGGTTACAAGACGCATGTGTATGTAACCAAGATGTGACACAGATCCATGATACTAACACTTCACAGAAGGTTTTGTTAATGCTAGGAACTGACATGCATTAGTTTATTCACCTTATGAACATTGCATAACATAATCTAAGATAGATCTAGGGCAGTAATAACAAAATATTATGCACCTTAAACACTTAGCACTTAGCAATGTGGATCAGATCTAGCATTTAAGATAAGCAACACATTTAAGAAATACATACATATCCATTACACATCTAATCTAAGCACTAAGAAAAACATAACAAAGATAACATTTCACAAAGAAAACCGTGAGACACCAGATATACGTGGTTCACCCCAGTATGGGGCTACGTCCACCAACCACTTCGCCTTCTTTATTATGTGCTCGAATCTTACATTCATTCACTCCTGTGCACTAAGAGACAGAGTCAAGCTTCGCACCAGACAGGAGATATGTACACTGAGCACTTGATCCTCCTTCCAAATCTAGGTCAAATGCACATAGCCAAAACCCTATATCAAAACACTTGCACCCTCTACAGAATCATAACCACATACATACATTTCTTTGCACAAAGAAACTCTGTTCACACAGAACTGGATTCACTTCGCTTGCTAGATAGCTACTTTTACAATACAATCTTATTTATTTATATCTTACAAACCCTTACAATAGGGCCTAAACATGGGAAAATTCCATGGGCGGACATCCCCTAAAACTCGTTACAAAAACCCTAAAGGACCCTTTATTGGGTCCATTTAACCCTCAAAATCGATGAGATCCGCGATCTCATCTCTACCTGGGTGCTCCTTCTTCGAAAAATGTGTCGAAGTCCAAAAGTGGGCCAAATCTGACCAAAGTTTCTTCAAAACTTGGTCGAGGGCCAATAGGCCCCCAACATTCACATGTGACTCATCCTGAGTCACTTAGGTCCAGACAGTGTTGCCTCGAAAGCCTCAAGCTTAACTAGAGCTTCCTCGACTTGCTGCTTCACCTGATCCTCCTACTCAGTGAGCTCCTGAGTCATTTTCTCTCTAACAGGCCCTTCCATACGCTATTCTACTGCTGCAACCACTTGATCTAGTTGTGAGCCTTATCCATCAATTTCTTCAAACACCTTGCAAGCTTCGTCTTGTATAGGTTGTAGCTTTTGTGTGACTTCCATTACCTTTCCTTGGAGGGTAGTGATCTATTGTTGTATTGTGCACTACTCCTGGGATCTCTTCATTCTTTCTACTGTGGTGAGCATCTTCATCTACACCTACAACAACAATGCTTGCTGTTGTGCCTCCTATAACTATGCTTCTATTTTCCTCAGCTCTGGATCCTCAGTGAGGCGTTCGTATATCTGGGCGCTCTTATCACTTAGTTTTTTACATTCATAGGCGAGGTCTCTTATTCTTACTATTGTGTTGTTAGTGGTCTCCTCCCTCTAGTGACGTACCTCCTACGGTGTTCTCGGTACTGTTTGGGCCTCCAATTCTATTATCCTAGCTTGAAGTTGTTGGATGATCTCAACGAACATTACTATTTGAGCTTCGACCAACTCTTTCTCCTCTTGTGCCAAGTTTGGCACAAAGTGACATTCTTTACTCACCACTTCTTTGACCATGGCCCTCTCTATGAAAAGTTTCTCCTTTTCCCTCTGTAGCTGGGATTTTTCCTCCTGGAGCTTCACCTGAAGCTCCACTTTCTCGCTTTCGTGGGATGCTACATTTTCCTTAATTGTGCTAAGACTTTTTATTTCTCCCTTTTCAAGGATTTTGTATCCTTCTCCCTCTCTTCCTATGCTTTCTGGAAGTGGGCTTCTATTGCATCCACAATCCTTCTCAATTGGGTTGGTTCATCCCCCAATTCTACAGTCTACGATGAGGAAGGTGCAGACGACGCAGTAGGTACTGCACGGAACAAGCGAATAGCTTGTTGTACTTACTTCAATTCCTTCTCGATTCTTCCATATAGCTCCTCCTACTTCTCTTTGTATCTTTTCAATATGTCCTCAGAAGCATCCTCCATAGCTCCATGGACCAGACTAGTGTCCTCCTTAGTGAGCATGGCCTCCAACTGGGGCTTATTAGTGCTCGTTTTCTTCCTTGTTGAAGGTTTCTTTGGAGAAACCTTCCTCTTTTGTAGTGTTACTGTCCCAATGGGGGGATCCTCAAGTGGACGGGTGGTAGCTTCTCCTCCTCCTTGCCCTTCTTCTCCTTCATCTCCTCCTCCTTGCCCTTCTTCTTCGTCTTCTCCTCCTCTTGGTGATCCAGACCCATTATCTTCATAAGCATTGTCCTCCTCATCACTCTCTATATCCTGGACTTCCTCCTTCTTTTTCTTCTTCTTCGTCCCACTAGACTGTTTGACATGCTCAAATCATGTGACTATGGGGCTTCCTATGGTGTCAGTGTCAGATAGTTCTGCATCAATGACATGTACAAGAAATTCCTCCATCCACTCCTTTGTAATCTGCTCCATATCTTCATCTATCACTTTGTAGTACGACTATAACTCTTCCTAGTTCTCATCTCTACGTGCAATGATGTATATGAAATGAGGATCAACACAAAACTTTGCTATCGGTCGGTACTGGTGCAGGGTGCATGGTGTCATGCGTAGGAATGATTAGATGGCAACCTTTAACTGTTGTTAGTATGCATGAAACATGATATTGGACTGCCACTTCTTCGTCATGTTGTTGGTGTACCACAAGGTGGAAAACTTGGAGACCAATGATTCCGAGGGTTCGATTTATGGGAAGGTGGCTCCTTTAGGCATTTTCCAAGTGAAAAATGCGATCAAAATGATCATCCAACTCTAATGGAATTCATATCCCAAGTCCTAGGCTTCGCGACAATCCTTCTCCAGCTCATTGACGAAGTAGTTCACCAAAACCATTTGTTGGCACAGGGGCAGACCCAGGGTTCAATGCTTAAAAATGCACCAACAAAACCATGACTACTGGCCCTTTCAGAAACACCTGCGAAGCAGGCGCAGTATCACCCGAGGTAGAAGCATGGGGGGTTATAGGACACAAGTGTCTGTAACCAATCTAGCACACAGATCTGTGATACTAACACTTCATAGAAGGTTTTGTTAATGCTAGGAAGTTACATGCATTAGTTTATTCACCTTATTAACATCACATCACATAATCTAAGATATATTTAGCGCAATAAGAACAAAATATTATGCACATTAAACACTTAGCACTGTGGATCAAATCTAGAATTTAACATAAGCAACACATTTAAGAAATACATACATATCCATTACACATCTAATCTAAGCACTAAGAAAAACATAACAAATATAACATTGCACAAAACAAACCATGAGACACCAAATATACATGGTTCACCCCAGTGTGGGGCTACGTCCACTAACCTCTTCACCTTCTTTATTATGTGCTTGAATCTTACATTCATTCACTCCTGTGCACTAAACCATGGAGTCAAGCTTCGCACCAGACAAGAGATCTGCACACTGAGCACTAGATCATCCTTCCAAAGCTAGGTCAAATTCACATAGCCAAAACCCTATATCATAGCACTTGCACCCTCTACAGAATCATAACCACATACATACGTTCCTTTGCACAAAGAAACTCTATTCACATAGAACTAGATTCACTTTTCTTTCTAGCTGGCTACTTTTACAATACAGTCTTCTTTATTTATATCTTACAAACCCTTACAATAGGTCCTAAACATGGGAAAATCCCATGGGCTGACATCCCCTAAAATCCGTTACAAAAACCCTAAAGGACCCTTTACCGGGTCCACTTAACCCTCAAAATCGGCGAGATCCACGATCTCAACTCCACCTGGGTGCTCCTTCTTCAAACAATGTGTCGAAGTCCAAAAGTGGGTCAAATATGACCAAAGTTTCCTCAAAACTTGGTCAAGGGCCAACATGTTCTCTTCGCTTCTTCAAGCTTAATTTTTAATGTGATTATTTCTTCTTCAAGTACTTTCTCTTCTTGACCAAACTCTGACTCAAGTTGGTTTAGATTGTCATTTCTTTCCTTGAGATGATCTGTCAATATCTTCTCTCTCATTGATGCTTTTTCCTTCTATGATACAATGTTGTCTTCCAAATACTATTTTTGATCTTTAAGATTTTCTTCGATCTTTCTAGCTTCTTCTAGCTAAGTTCTTAAGTTCTTGATGACCCGTTGGGCTTCTTAAAAAATGTGAGCACTTTCCTTTTGTTTCATCAATTCCTTCTTGAGTGACTTTTTTTCTTCTCTTTATTTTCTTAGTTCAACTAAAGAACTGATCAATTCTTCTTCATAATTGTATTCCTTTTCAATTAGTTTTTCTATCTCATGGCATTCTATTTCAAGATGTCTGCATTTTTCACAATTAAAGAAAAACAACATATCTCTGTTGATTATGTACTCTTCATCTTTTGAATCTATTTGACATGGTGAACATATTTCTTCTTGATCTGTACTTGCATTTTCTTTGACATTTTCTGAATCTGCGATGGCTGAAGAATATATATCATGTAACTTATCCCAAAGTTCTTTGGCTGATGAAAATTTACCAACCCTTTCTCTTACGGGATTAGGTAATCCTTCCCAGATGAAATTCATTGTTATTTTGTTATTCTTCTTCAATTCCTTCTTGGATGCAGTATTTTCCCTTTTTGTACTATCATATCCTGCAATGACTGATAGCCAAATATAATACCCCTGTGCCTATAAAAATACTTTTGTCATTCCACTCCAAATCTCATACTTTAAACCATTTTGACCATTGAACAGTGGTACTCCATTCTCAGAATAATCCATGATCTCTGTTGGCACAAGGGAAGATCGAGGGTTCAACGCTACAACAATGCACCAACAAAACCCTAACTACCGACCCTTTCGGCAACACCTGCAGAGCATATGAAGTCTCACTCGAGGTAGAGGCAGGGGGGGTTGCAGGACTCAAGTGTCTGCAACCTAGCTGGGAAAAATATCTGTGATTACAATACTTAATAGAGCACTTAGTAGTTAGCATTCATTAGCATTTAACCCTATTTCACATCACAGGTAAAACCCTAATTACATAATAGCATAGTATTCAACAAGATCTAACACACCCAAGCACTTAGCACATAGAAATAGAGACGATCTAGCATTCATTCACATTACTAAACACTAAGCTACTATATCAGATGAATCTAACATACATAAAGATGACAACACTATGCATAAATCACATCAATCACACAAAGAAACCATAACATAGGATATATGTGGTTCACCCCCAGCATGGGGCTACGTCCACCAAATCTTCATCTTCTTTATTATCTTCTGCCAATCTCCTTACATGCATAGAGCCTCAAAACCAACTCCACGTAGGACATGATATCTGTGCGCACCTCACCAGATCCTCCTTCCCTGAGCTTGGCACAACATAGAGCCTTTCTTACAATCACTTGCACTTAGCCTTGCAAGTTCTCAATACACAATATGCACATATCTAACTCGATCGCATAGATCCAATCACTTACATCACTTGCACTTAGCACAATACAACAATTAGCACCACATACCTCTTAGATCTAGTGTGTTTCTTACATCACCTAGATATCTATTTATACATTACAAATGGGGCCTAAACATCGGTAAACCCATGGGCCAACATCCCATACCCATTACATAAACCCTAAACCCAAAAATCCCACAAAAGGGGGTGAGATCCCACGATCTTCACTTTGCCTGGCGCTCCGTCTTCGACTAGCCTGTCGAAGTCCCCAAAATTGATCAAACATGACCAACGTTTCCACAAAACCTGGTCAAGGGCCAACAGGCCCCCAACACTCACCTGTGACTCATCTTGAGTCACTCTAATCTGGTTAACTCTACCTCGACAAACTCTTGAATAACTTTCTCATTCACCGGTCCTTCCAAGCATTTTTCTAGCGTGGTGACTACTTGTTCTAGTTGTGCACCTTGTCCTTCAATCTCCTCAAAAAGTGTGAAAGCTTCATCCTATATTGGCTGGAGCCTATGGGTCACTTCCATGACTTTACTTTAGATGGTGTGGACCTGTTGCTGAACCATGTGCTATTCCTGTGACCTTTTCATCCTCTTGATCGATGACAATAGCTTCAACTGTGCTTGCACTATTGTTGCCTGTTACTTTGTCTCCTGAAGCTGTGACTCCAATTTCCTTAGTTCAAGGTCCTTTGTAAGGCACTCGTAGGTATGCACACTTTGACTGATGATTTTTTTTCATTCCAAGGCCAATGCCTTGATTATTTCAACTATGCTCCTAGAAGTTTCCTCTCTCTAATATCACACTTCTTGCAAAGTGCTCGTCGCAACTTGTAGTTCCAGTTTTGTTATTCATGCTTGGATTTGTTGAATGGATTCAATGAGATTCCCCCCCTAGCTCTCAATGGTCTCTTCTTCCATCTATGCTAGGCCTATCACAGAGTGAAGTGCTCTGGTGACTGCTTCTTTAACTCCCATCTGCTCCGCAAGTAGTTGTTCTTTCTCCTTCTGGATTTGCGCTCTATCCTCTGCAAAATTTTCCTAGAGGTCGTCTTTTTCTTGTTGTGCAACCCGATGTTTCTCTATGGCTTCCTCCTTTCCTTGCTTATGGGCCTCTATGGCCTATTTTTTTTCCTCCTTGACACGATGAAGGAGAGCCTCTGTCGAGTCTACTAGTCTGCATAGCTGGGCAGGCTCATCTACTACTTCTATGTCGCCTGCTAACAATGTTGTAGTAGGCACTGCATGGCTCGAATAAAGAGCCTGTTGTACCCATTTGAGTTCTGTGTAGATCCTATCAAATGTTGTCTCCTGTTTGGCTTCGCTTCACTGCAATATGTCTTTTGAGGTATCTGATACAGTGACAATGATAAGTTCAATGTCATCCACCGTGAGCATAGTGTGGAATGGAGGTTTATTGGCTTTTGACTTCTTCCGTGATGAAGGTTTTGTCGGGGAACCCTTTCTTTTCTTGGATGTTTCTATCTCTATCAGTGCATATTTAGGTGGTGTTACTTAACCCTGATTCTACTTTTCTTCTTCCCCTTCATCCTCTTCTTTGTCTACTTCGTCACCTCCTCCCCCTTCAGGTGAATCTAATGCAGTCTCTTTTGAAGCATTGTTCAGTTCCTGTACATCTTCCTTCTTTTTCTTCCTATTGTTGTTGGGTGCATCATATTCTTCATGAGTGACCATAGGGATTCCGATGAGGTCAGGGTCAGAAAGTTATGCCTGGTCAACTAGTACAAGGAATTCTACAGGCCATTCCTTGGTTATTTCTTCCATGTCCTCCTCTGTGAGTTTGTAATAGGACTGGAGCTCTTCTTTGTGTTCGTCTCCACGTGTAGTGATATAGATGAAGTGCCTGTCTGCGTAGAACTTCGCAAGTGGCTTGAACCTATGCAGAGTGTTCGACGTCATGCGAGGGAAATATTCAATGGCCCTCTTCAACTACAGTTAATAGGTGTGGAACGCCATGTTTGATTGCCATTTCTTCGCCATGTCGATCGAATACCATAGCGTAGTAAACTTCGCAGCTAGTGGTTCAGACGACTCAATTTCAGGGAAGGTCTCTCCTTCTGGCATTTCCCAAGCAATGAAGGCAATGAGAATCAACAACCAACTGAAATGAAACTCATATCCATGATCCTAAGCTTCACGACAGTCTTTCTCTAATTGATTGATGAGGTATCTCACCCAGTTCATTTGCAACCCTTCAATGCATTTTGCTGCGAGGTCGACGAAAAACCCCATGGACTGCGTTGGTCTATTCTTTCTGACGAGCTTACCAACGATCAAATGGAAAGCTAGGTGCACTATGCCATTCTAGATGGAGGCTACCTTATATCCCTGCTTCCCTTTATCCACATCGCCATTGGTTTTTTTTATTGTTTGTTCCAGGGCGTGATATGCAGCCGTCCCTGGGTAAAAATCTCGGAGATCTGGTCCTTGCATGCTTAATCTAGTGATCTAATGGATCAACACCAGATCTATTGTGATGTTCCTATCCAACCATAGGTAACCACCATGGAAGAATGACAAAATAATTTTAATGCAGATGTTAACCTCCTGATGTCTGTCGAAGTATGGTAACTTCATTACATTGAGGATGGTTGATCTTGCGATGTCCATAGTCCACAGTTGGGGGATTATCTTTTACTTCTTCCCCGTTGTCTTGGTCAAATACTTGTGTGGTGTGAGCATTCAATAGTTCTTTCAATATCCCAAGTTGAATTCACTGATCTTAAGCGTCAGAATCCTCTCCAACTGTGGTCCTACTACGCGTATCCCCTTTAGGAGGTACATAGTGATCAATCTATAGTCAAAGTCCCTTAGGTCGCTGTCATGACTCACCACACCAAATAGAGGTAGGATGTAGTCGAGAAGGATTTATGGAATGAGCTTCACATTCGCCAAGTCATCATGATTCTTGGTTTGTTTCTCTGTCACAGTTCGGGAGGGCCCAGATCGATGTGCAATCAATGGGGATGCTTGCACTCCTCTTATCGATGAAGCTTGTGCTCCTGCAGACATGACCTTCTTAGCCATGAGGTCTATGAGAATATCTTTGATGGATTTCTCTACTACACTAAAGTCACCCGACATACACACTCGAGATATGATATCTTAGTTCGGTGAACAAATAATCAAGCTAGCATAACAGATGGTGATGTCTCAATAAGCACTGCGCGAAAGAAACTAGTTCTCTGTGGGATCAGATAATCACAATTGGAAAAAGTATCCTCGGTGCAATGCTCGATGGGATAAATAGATTAACATCGTAATGGACTCTTCCAATGGGCAAGAATGTCTCAATCAATGCAATTCCATCCGTTATGGCGCAGTCCCAACGATCCAATGGAGAATGTTCCGGCAATAACTGTGTTTCTAATCGTTCGGGAGTGTCGTTCTAACGGTCGAAATGTCTCCAATGGTCACATTTCTTTGCAGGGGCGAAGTGCCAATCTGTGTTGTTCTGATATTCTGGCGAGGTTCAAGTTCTGCAAATCTGTCTTCTGCACAATCCTCTCTGAAACCTCTTGCAATTTTTCGAGATTTGATTTCTTCTTACTGAGATTTCTAGATTTCTTTCCTGTGTTCTGTGTCTCTAGATTCCTCTTTCCATTCTTGTTCTTATCCTTTCTTAGCATAGTAACTTCGCACCGTTGAGGATATTTCACAAGGTTCGAGGATAATAATTCTTCTCTTACTGCTTCTAGAGTAGGTTCTCTACTCTCATGTATGGGTAAGTTCTCTAAGTATTCTTGCGTTCTTTCAACTTCGACAGCTAGGTCTTTCGCCCTCAGTTTCTTCGAATTGTCCTCTTTTTCTTCTAGTAAGCGCACTATTCTCCTAGCCATGAAATCCCTTAATTATTTATTTTTCTGTTTTAGAGCTTCCTCTTCTTCTTTCCTTCGGATTTGATCTTTCTCAATCCAATTCCTTCCTAACAAAAGTGCAAGGGGGTCGATGTTCTCAACAAACTTAATGACCTCAACTTCTTCTTTTGTCGATGCTCCATGAGAAATTGTAGGTACATGGGTAAGTATTCCACATAGAGTTATCAGCTTTCCTTTAAACAATCATATTCCTCCCAGTGAAGGAATCATAGTAGGCTTTCCTAAGATTTCCCAAGTACTTTCTGTCATAATGTTCACCTGTGTTTCTGCATCCAATAGACAGTCTATGTCGAACTCTCCTATTCTTGTTTCTATTCACTCTTTCTCTTTTAAAATCTCTGATAAACTGACATCTCTGTGATCATTCAGTGTTTCTTTCATCTGTAATAATATAGCCTCTGATTCTTTCTGGTTCTTTAGCATATTCTTGATCTCTTGACCTTCCTCATGGTTTTCTTGTCTCATGTTCATCTTCTCAACTTTAGCAATCATTCTAGGGAAATCTAAAACTTCATGTCCAGTAACTTTACAACAAAGGAAAATAGGACCTCTACTAGGGCATTCCTTAGCAATATGTCCCAGTCTTCTACAACTATAACAAAGAGTCAATCCTCTCTTTCTCTTAAACGACCCCCAACCTTTCCTATACTACGCACTAGGATCACAGTGATGGACCTGCAAAAAATTCTTTCTAGGATTCTGCATCCACTTGTTAGTTCAAAAATTCTTTCTATCCATAGGGATAACATATCTTTCACTATTTCTATCAGATCTATTCATATCATATCTTCTTTTTGTGATTTGTGCCCTAGTTTTCAGACTAGGACCAAATCTATCAAACATACCTAGATCCATTCTTTCGAAGAATTTTTTTTCACTTATCTTACCTTTATCAGAGCACAAAGATTTAAGATCTTACCTCTTTTCTTCAGATCAGACTTCTTTTCTTAGCATAGAGATTCACATGTCAAGTAGAATACTCTGCACTACAAAAACAGATCTATGCACAAAGCTTTCTCTTATCTTCAGTTCCCAGCAATCACAGTTTCATGTCCCAACAACGGAACCATTTGTTGGCATAGAGGCAGACCCAAGGTTCAACGCTAGAACAACGCACCAACAAAACCCTAACTATCGCCCCTTTAGGCAACACCTGTGAAGCAGATTAAGTCTCACCCGAGGTAGAGGCAGGGGGAGTTGTAGGACTCAAGTGTTTGCAACCTAGCTAGGACACATATATGTTATTACAATACTTAACAAAGTAGTTAGCAATTAGCATTCATTAGCATTTAACCCTTATTCACATCACAGGTAAAACCCTAATTACAGAACAACGCAATATTCAACAAGATCTAACACACCCAAGCACTTATCACATAGAAATAGAGTCGATCTAGTATTCATTCACATTACTAAACACTAATCTACTATATCAGATTCATCTAACATACATAAATATGACAACACTAAGCATAAATCACATCAATCACACAAAAAAAATATAACACATGATATACATGGTTCATCCCCAGTGTGGGGCTATGTCCACCAACTCTTCGTCTTCTTTATTATCTTTTGTCAATCTTCTTACATGCACAGAACCTCAAAACCAACTCTGCATAGGACATGATATCCGCGCGCACCTCGCTAGATCCTCCTTCCCTGAGCTTGGCACATCACAAAGCCTTTCTTACAATCAATTTCACTAAGCCCTGCAAGTTCTCAATACACAATATGCACAAAGATAACTTGATCACATAGATCCAATCACTTACATCAATTGCACTTAGCACAACACAACACTTAGCACCACATACCTCTTAGATCTAGTGTGTTTCTTACATAGCCTAGATATCTATTTATACATTACAAATGGGGCCTAAACATGGGTAAACCCATGGGCTGACATCCCATACTTGTTACATAAACCCAAAAATCCCACAAAAGGGGGTGAGATCCCACGATCTTCGCTTCGCCTAGCGCTCCGTCTTCGACCATCCTGTCGAAGTCCCCAAAATTGGTCAAACATGACCAGCGTTTCCACAAAACTTGGTCAAGGGCCAACAATATCCTTCCATAGGTTAAATTTTTTCCTGAAGGAACCAACTTTGATACCAATTGTTGGATTACTGAGAGGGGGTTGAATCAATAATAGAGGAATTTAATCCTTTTTAACAAAAAAATGCAAGTGTTATATCAATGTAGCATTATCATCCAATAGTTACAGAGTAAATAAACAATGAACAAATGAACAATCATAAACATACATAGTACACCAGTGTTTTTATGTGGAAACCCAAAGTGGGAGAAAACCACATAATGCTTTTTTTATATGTACTTAATAATTACATTCATTGGAAGTACCAACTTCCTTTGTTTTCCAGTTGCAAATGGAAGGAGGCTCCAACCCCCTAGTTTCTCAGGATACAACCCGAGGGAAGCTCCAACTCCCCAATTCTCTAGCTACAATCAGAAGGATCCTACAACCCCCTATGTTCTCCAGCTACAACCGAAAGGTGGCTACAACCACCCGTCCTTTCCCTGTCCAACCACCCTGAAATATAAGTAGAATGATGGAACCACTGTCACACTATCACTGTGAGATATACTGTTGTAAATATGTACCAATCAACCTACACCAATCAACTTGTAACAATCTGTACCAATAACCTATACCAAAAAACCTATAACAACCTGTACAAATAACATGTTCCAACATGTACCATACATCAACCTGTACCATAAACAAATGCATCAACCATGCACCAAACTTGTACAAATAACCTGTTACAATAACCTATCCAAAAAACCTATCACAACAACCTATCTCATCAATATTATCAACCAAATCATATCTACTCGCCAAAATCAATCACCAAGACAAATATTAACGATATGCATAATATCACCAAGTTGTGCATCAACCAAGCATAACACAACAAGTCATAATCATCACCAAGATCAATATGTGCTTCTAATAATATACCAACGCAAGTATGTTACATCATCTATAAACCATGTGTCAACAATACTACTAACAAGTGCCTCCAACCATGTACCAAGTATGTACCAATCATGCATCAACTACTCATCAACTATGACTCATAAAGATGTACCAACATCATCAATTATACACCTCATGTATGTGCCAACGCATCAACTACTTGTCTCAACCATGTACCCAACATGTACCTCAACCAAAAGCCCTCATCAATTTCATCATCCAAATCTGATTTGTAACTTTGTAATAGACTTGGTGTATATGATCACATACCTGCAAACCTTCCTTAATTTTAATAACAAGAGACTAGCATTTTCATCAAACTTTACTTTAGTCTCACATGACTAGTTTTTGGATTAGTCAACAAACCTAACTTGCAATAATCATAACTATGTACTTGTAGTGAATAAAGTTATAAAAATAGTAAACAATGTTCTTCAGTGTAGTTTATGCAATTCCTCCAAGCTTCACTACTTGGAACCTCTAAGAAAAGGAGTTATAGCAAAAATGACATACCTTGTTGAATTCTAGCTTATTCTAGAGAGCGAAATTGTAGAGTATGCCCCACACAGAATATTTGTTGTATGGATGTAAAAATGGTACAAAGAATACTAAATACTGTACTCTAACCTATACATTTGGTATTACTTAATTTGGATATTTTATGAAGAATTTATTACATTTTTACCCGAAAGACCTGTTTTAGACTAGTTTCGGGACTAGCCACAAACCCTGTTTTCCACGGAGTGTAACTCCAAAAATAAAAAAACACACAAGATGAAATTTTTATCACAACTACTTGGATATGTTTCCTTAATGACCTCCCGATTTCATGGTCTGAATCATTCAACAAAAAAGTTTAATGTGAAAATGGGGAGATGACCTGTAAATAACATACATTAGAAAACATCATCAAAAGAATTTATCCTCCCTTGAATTTCGACCTTCTTTACTTCACCTTCCCTCTGAAATTCGGCTTA
>CBVK0103039091.1:8431-18464 GCA_900067695.1 Picea abies | reverse complement strand
CACTTTTGGTTAAGTTTCCTAAGTTTGCCTCATGTCCTTTAATTCACCCACAATGTGAATTAATTGTCACTTTTGCCTAAAATGATAAAAAATTCACTTTTGACTTAAAAATCCTAAGTCAAAGTGAAACTAGAACATAAAGGTAAAGTACAAGCGTCTAATCAATTCCCTCTTGTGGTTAGAGAGATAAAACCACAAGGGGACCACTTCCCAAGGTACCCCATATTTCAACAAAACATGTGTCTAACACACCATACATTTATTTCCATTTGTATAGTAGAATTGTTGTCCCTAGTTTGTTAGACCTTAACCCAAGTCCAAAGAGAGGGGTGTTTGCTGTGGAAATAAACTTTCCTATAGCTAGGGATGACTATAATAGAGAAAAATTCAAAGAACAAAGTTAATATTTCCCAAAAATATTCTAATATATTCTTTCAATAACTACTAGGTAGTGACAAGAGGTCTTACCCAATTCCAATGACTGATCAAAGGTGATCCTTGTCATTTTCCCTCACTCCTATTTCATATTGGAGACCTACACACACATAAACAAGAAAATTTCCTCAAGACTATTGCAAAAATTAAAAAGAATACAAAATAACTACTTTAACTAACTTAATCAAGTAAATTAGTTCCTTGGATAAATACTAAAAGGAGATTGAGTTAAACATGAACAACTCAAAATTTTGGGGAGGGAAAGAAGAGATATCCTCATTTTATTATTAAGAACAACAATACAAATAAATGTACATGATTATGTTGTCGGAACCATCTGTAACCATCATCTAGATTCCTCATATCCCAATCCACTCAGGACTACAACACCTCCAACATTTTTCTCCTAACTGATATCAGAAAGATCAAGG
Organism: Picea abies; assembly: GCA_900067695.1. Lineage (NCBI taxonomy): Eukaryota > Viridiplantae > Streptophyta > Pinopsida > Pinales > Pinaceae > Picea > Picea abies. The sequence continues at coordinate 17,598 of CBVK0103039091.1, read as the reverse complement.
TATCTTAGCCCTTAATGATGCAAATGAGAAATGAACTTTGGGAAACAAGGGTTTCTCGGGAAATGAATGTCATAAAAATCTCGGGAATACAATGGCTTGGCTGCTTGGGGCTAGATGATTACTCTAGAATAATAACAATTATTATACCTTCCTTCCTCCTTTAGGTCTATTTTATACCATTTCAAGATGGTTAAGATCGTTTTTCTATGGGTTTTAGGGAGTTATAAATTTATTTTTCCCATAAGCCCCACTCAAGAGTATGTATTTTCACGTTTTTTTGTATTTTTTTGGCACTTTAGAATGCATTCACACCTTTCCTAAAGGAAAAGGGTGAGTACTTGCACATTTATTGAGAAAAAGTAGTGAGTGGATTGCTAGAAAGGCATTTTGGCAGAGTTCTAGGAGAGCCCATGCAACAAAAAGGGAATATGAAGGGATAATGGCCAATCAAATGCATCTCAACCACTAAGGTGGAAAAATATGCTATAACATATGCCTCCTAATGTGTGAGTTTAGAAGTGGAGCTGATGGCCAAAATAAATTATCATATTGTAGAGGGATCAACTGAGTGGGACTAGGTGGAGTTCACCAAACTATAGATCATGAAAGCACCCGCAACAAAAACCAAGGTATTAGATTACTCTCTTCTCGAGGTAGGAATACGCATGCTTAGAAGTGAATAAGAATGGATACCAATTCAATAACTCTATGGATCCATGAATTATATATAAAGTATTGATCATGGCCATGAAAAAGATATATGGTGGATCCATGTCAAAGTAGATCATAGCCACAAACAATACACAATGGATCTATGTCTCAAAATATACCGAGAGGATAACTAGAGCAACGAGATGAACAAACTAATCCTCGAAAATTACCAGTGTTGTATGGGTGAGTGGTACTGTCTTGCACAACTAAAGAAATAACATAAAATGGGGATGTTATTATGGCTCACGGTCTTCAATCCTAACTTGTCCAAGGTGCGAATCTACACCATGTGAATAAATGTGTTGATATCGAACATGGGAGAAATCATTTGATTACTGGTCATTGATGTATACTGGTAACAAACTTGAGATAAACCACCAATAATGATAATGCGCATCAAGGTACCTAATACATTCTAGCAAGTGCGAATAAATGTGTTGTTATCAAACACTTGTAGAATCTATCGATCAAGGGAAATTGGTGTATTCCCACTATCAATAGTAAGGGATCCTGCAAGGTACTATAAATTATCTACATCATATTCCCATAGAAAATGAGTTGAAATCGATGGGAAGAGATCCACTGGGAGGAGGGAATTAGGGCATCCCTCATCATCCAACACACACGAACATAAGGAGAAAATTTTGGAATGTATCAGACAAAAAAGTTGGAAGGACATAGTGTTATCACCTAGTATGTTCTACAAAGTTTTATCTCTCATCCCTTATTTTCGTCATTAATTTTTTTTGTATAGATTATAAATCCTCATTATTATTTTTTTAAAGGTTGAAAATCTTTATCATGGGGGTCAAAATAATGTTATGTTGAGAGGAATGAGAGATACTTAGTCTTGTAAGAGGGGATACAAGGAGTTATGTACGCATTTGTATGATTGTCTCATGACATCATTAGTTTTAAATCTTTCCATCATAGTCATATGTCATGTCATAACTTATGTCTCATTATTACCAAAGTTAAATAATTACTTTCAAGTCAATTCCATCCAAAAAATGCCAAAGGACAGTTTTTTCAAGGTGCTACAGGGACTTCCACTTGTCCCTAATTTTCATCATTATGAGTATTGTTGGAGGAGTTTGAAGACGTAGATCGTCCTACCTGAAAGAATGAAATCTCAAAGTGGTTATCAAGTACCCAATCAACATCAAAGCATGAAAAGGTGGCAATACTTTCACTTGTTCGTATCTGTTCTCCAAAATGTCACGCAGATGGGGTTTTTTAAAAACAAAATTTTCAACATGGTGGTATTATTTGTTACTCTAGTTTCACATTGCAACTGGTCGATTTGAACTTACTCCATACAACCAACAATTAATGTATCTATCTCCACATAGCATGCATATCTAGATTCTACAACAAGTAATCCAGTCTCCTGGTCGTGACAACAGATATGGGTAAAAGTGGACATGTAAACAAAAAGGAACCCTATGGACCTGAGCTTATGGAGGCATATGAAAAGGTCAGACATATTTTCAACCAAGATGGATGGTATATGTATTGTGCTAAATTGGATGGTTACCACTATGATGTAGCTCAGGAATTTGTTGAAGGATTTGATGGACATAGGGTTCAAATCACAAATCTAATAATGCAGGTTACACAAGAGTTAATAACAATAGCATGTAATCTCCATTGTGATGGTGAAAAATGGTTCAAGAAAAAGATAATCACAGGTGGGGATGTTAATCAATTCCTGAAACCAGAGCATAGAGATCCCAATTGGGCCAAGGGTATTCCTAAGGACTGGATATTTGATGAATGGTTGGAGGATTTGCAGATGCTAAAATGCTATATTACATGTGAAGGTTGTTTCACTTCTATGTTCCTGTTCTATCTTTGACACCTCCTTCATTTGTTAGGAATTAAAAGGATGAGCTTTCCATATTATTTCTTAAGGGACATGAATAAAATGGCCATGAAAATTCAAGCAAACCTCAATACTCCTCCGCATGGTATCTATCATGAAGGGTTAATTAAAGTACTCATTAAAGAAGAGCTGGAGAAAAGGTAGAGGACATGGGATCAATTCTTGATCCAGTCAAGGTTTAAAACAAAAGCTCATCCTCCTGCCCAAAAGTTGACTGAAAAATTTGTTCAGCCAATGCAAGGAGCATCATCAAGTACAAATCAACTTGTTGTTTCAAGAAAGAATAAAAGAAAAACATGTTTGAATATTTCAGGTGAACAAGTCGAGGCTACCCCAACCAATTTGCAAACAGGTGAAGGATCTTCTCATGCGCTGGGTGGAGGTAGGCATCCTTTCCCACATGCACAAAATGTTTATATTAGAAAAACTAAAAGGTTAGCAAAACCTATTATGTTGAATGAGATTCAGGAACCTGAGACAATAGAGGTACATGCAATCCCTTTACAACCTAAAGAATCTATTACAAAGATTGTTCCTCCTAGTTATAGTTCTTCTGAAGATGATGTTGATAGATACAAAGTTCTAATAATGAAAAGAAGCACTAGACCACACAACAAGTTAGGATTGAAATCTAATGCCATGTATAACCCTGCAATCAAGGATAAGCTTATAGTAATCGATGAGGAACCTACAAACCTTAATGAGAAGCCATCAACAAACAAGAAGGTTACTACAATCAGATACGAGAGGAAGAAATATATGAATAAGGATCTAGCAACAAACAAAAAGGCTCCTACAGAAAAAGACAGAGTTTCTATAAGAAAATAGAGTAAACAGAGCAAGAAGGGCCCAAAACCTGTGACCATATATAAAGATGATAATCCAAATAAAATGGAAACTCATTCTCAAACAAAGTAAACAAGAGGTAACAATTTGGATTTGTTAGCTGAGGCAATTAAATTTGTCTTCTAGGGAGGAGTTTCAATTTGAGAACTTAAGTGTTAATGCAAAACCTAATTTTTTACCAAAAGATGATGGATGCTTGAAGAAATCCTTTTTGTTTTCATGAACTTAAGGTATTATCTCCCTATGAGTAATGATTGGCTGTAACCTGGGAAAGAAAAAGGCATTAAGGATATTAAAATCGGATTTTAAAAGAGTGCTATAGGAAGTTCCTGTAACACTTCTCACATGAAAAATATTGGTGATACATGAACACCTGTAGCAACCGATTTTGCAGAAGAAGACACAAAATTACATTTTTGTGATGGGAAAAGCAAATGATAAGGTAAACATTTTATGGAATCAGAAGAGAGAATATGATATTCATTTTAAAGTTGATTTATAGCCTATTTTTGGTGGATGAAAATACATACCAGTCATCTATTTTCGAGTTATGAAAGTGTTGGAACAAATGGATCACAAAGAATTAGATGGATGACATAGGATTATGTGGATCTCAGAATATTAGGTGAAGGATGCAACGTACCATCCAGGTGTAATCAAGTCAACAAAGGACCTATATCTATGAAAAGTTGTTGCCTAGATTATAGGATATAAATTGCAACTATTTTCTATTTCTATGTATCAATAGATATAGGAAAAATTTGCCCTCAGTCTTGTAGGAGTTAGTTTTGAGATATCCCTAGATATCAGATTGATCATAAATGTATGAGACTGATATAAAAATCTATATATTTCATGAAGTAGAAGAAAAAAGGGTTCAATCCTTGTTTTGGCTTGATATTGTATATCTAAAGACTGTTTTGATTTATCTTGCCTATGTAAAGACTTCAATTGCTAATAAAGTTAATGGTTAATTTTGTATTCCTTCTCTATTTATCATCTTCCTGTTTTCTTCTGAAACACTTTGTTGATGTTATATGATGTTATGACAAATGCTTATGTGATGAGAAGGTTGCTTTAAAGGATTTTCAGTAATCTTTGCCACATTGGTGTTTCTTCTCCTTATATCTTATTTGGAATGATTTCTAGATAAAGGTTTATTCTTCTACTGTATAAGGACATTAAGGACAATATTTGTTTATTGGTGAATTTATCAGTTTTGTCTTTCCCTTATCTTAATCACATCACCTGAAGCTTTAAGTCACTAGCCATTAGTTTTATTTACCTGGCTTGCCGCACCTAGGTAAGTGATCTTAACAGGTCATATCATTAGCTCCTCTCAAACCAAGCAAGAATCTATCCATCTATAAAACCCCTATTGAACATTTTGAAACAAGGTGTGATAGGCTTGACTCAATAGCAGTCTTGAGTTGAATCCTAGTGCTAACATCTTTTGGCGCCATTGCTGGGGATGAAATGATGATATTTTCCCTAGGTAGAACGAAAAGAGTTTACAGATCTAGTTGTATATGGTGAAGCTATAGCTAGACAAAAGTTGACTTCAATATATTTTCACCAGGTGACTCCACATAAGACACTCTGGCTCCAAAGAGAAAGGGGACTAGAGCCGATCCAGAATCTCCAAATGTGCTTGCTGTTTCAAACCCTGAGAAGATCCTAAAACAATCTAAAACCCTTGACAAATCAATGTCTGAGAAGTTTTAATTTTACCACTTTCTGAAGAATCCATCTGGGGGAAAGAGGAATTTGTTGAACCATAATCATTTTACACACCCTATCCTGAGAGTAGATAGAAATCTGAGGAAAGATTTGAATTCCCTAAAGAAACATAGTACATTCCCTTAAAAAAGATTCCAATCCTTGAAGAAATTCAAGAAGAGAAACCAAATCCTAGCTTCCAAGTTAATATCCTTGTTGTTTAAAAACTTGTTGAAGAAATTATCCAGTATTCTCCAAAAAATAAATTGATGAACATCTCTAAGCCCCCATCACCATAATCACCACATTCACCAAACATACATCATCCTTTAGGTGGTCAAACAATGGTTGGTGCAACACCTCCCAATCCAATGGATGTTATTAAGGATGCCAGATATGCTCATTTGGTATTTCCAAATAATCTCCATCCTTTCCCAGGAAGTGATTACATGAAGTACCTTCCAAGGTTTGACAATGAAGGGGAAACAACTGTAGAGAAGCATTTAACTACTTTTTATTCCTTTGCTAACAATTTTCAAGTGGATTATGATGATGTGTGGATGAGGATTTTTGTTCAAAGTTTATATGGAGAAGTGAGGAAGTGGTTTAGGGACCTTAGAGCTAACTCTATTACTACCATCAAAGACCTTGATGCCACCTTCTTGAGAAAGTGGGGATAGAAGAAAGATGATTTGTATTACATGAAAAAATTCAACAATATTTGAAGAAAGAATGGTGAGTCTATCTCTGAATTCTCTCAGATATTTAATCAGATGTACCAGAAGATACCAGATGATATTAGGCCAGTCGAAAGGTTAGAAAAGGTCACTTATTCTAATGCTTTTGATGCTTATTTTTGTTTTCTACTAACGGAAAGAAGATCAACCACTCTGTATGATATGCAAGATTCAACTCTTGAAGTTGAATCCGAGATTATAGCATCAAAACAAAAGGAAGAATATAAGTGTTGTTCATCAAAAATAAACAAATCAGAAGATTTACTTGGAGGTGATGGCAAGAAAAAAGGAGGAAATGTCATATGAGTTGTCTAAACTTAGATTAGAAAAATAAAAATGGAATACACCTCAAGAAGGAAATAGAAATACAAATCAATATAGAATACCTTATAAACCTAAGATCATGCAAATGGATAAGAAGAATAATTATGATCAGAAAATCCAGACACCCTTGCAGAACAATTATATTGAAGAGAATCAAGAAGCTGAAGAGGTAGATGAAGATTTGGATATTCATTTATTCGGAGATGAGATTGCTCTCAGTCACTTAACACAGAATGAATATGAAGATTCAATGAATTCATAGGCTGGGGAAGGTACAGATAATATTCTTTGTAACACAGATTAGCAGGGGTACAATCTTAGATCTAAATCAACACCTACTAAATATGTGCCTCATAAAGAAAACTCTTCTCCTGCTAAACCTTCTCCTCAAAAAGATAAACCTGTTTCCCTAGCAGTACAAACAAGCAGAAAAAATATTGAAAGGAAGCCAGTACAACTAGCTCTGAAAATATCAACCTCGGAAGTAGATAAGTTCTCATCTCCTTTCAGCCTAGAACATGAGATAAGTAAGATCAAAATTCCTATTCCTCTGACTGAATTGGTTAAAACAAATTCTTATAGGAGTCTGATCTTGAAATGGTTACAACCTTCTTATGTCATAGATCCTGTTACTGATGTGATTAATATCCAAGATGAAAAACCCACTATTGTCTTAGGGCCAATTGTAGAAGAGAGGGATGACTCCACTCCTCCTTTTTATGTCTCATTAAATGTTCATGAAAAAATCCTTCATAACTTCTTATTAGACTCTGGAACCTCCCATAATATTATTCCAAAGGTTGTCATGGAAGAATTGGGGTTAGAATTCACTAAAGCATACCACGATCTCTTTTCTTTTGATTCCAAAAAAGTCAAATGCTTGGGGGTTATCAAAGACCTTGTTGTTTCATTATCTCAAATCCCATCCAAAAGTTTAGTCATGTATATATTTGAAGTTAATATCCCTCCTAGGTTTGGTATGTTATTGTCCAAATCTTGGTGTAAGAAGATTGGGGGATATCTTCAAATGGATCTCTCTTATCCCACTATACCTGTTTTTGGAGGAGAATTAAGAAGACTCTATAGTGAGGTTCAATTGGAATATATTATTAGTGACAGTGATCATTATATAAATCATCTTATTTATGAAGTTGATGTGGATTTGGGATCCTTTCTACTTCATATTGATAATGATGTTCAACAGGATTTTCCTTTGAAAAAAAAAGTTGTTTCTCAAGAGTTTGTTGAAAATCAAAATCTGCTATGGAAATTATACTTTTTTGGAGCCTCATCTAGAGAAGGCGCAGAGGCAGGTGTAGTGATGATTTCTCCTGAACATGAAGTCATTACCCTGTCTTAGAAGTTAGAATTTGATACAACATTGCAGAGTATGAGGCATTGTTGTTAGGTCTTAGGGAAGCCAAAGAAATGAAAATCCAACATTTGAAGGTGCATGGGGATTTTTAACTCATTGTACTACATGTTAGAAATGTATATCAGACAAAGAACATTCGGTTCCAATATTACAAAAATGAGGTATGGGACATCATTGAAGCCATTTTTTATTTTTTTTCAACATTGTATATATTCCAAGAAATCAGAATGAGTGGGATGATTCATTGGCTATGGAAGCAATTACTTTTAAACCTCCTTTTCCCCCAAAGATGAAATATGAGGTTGAGGTTAGGTACATGACTTTGATTATGGACAATGTTAAATATTGGAGAGTATTTGAGGAAGATTTTGAAATCAAAAGGTTCATTGAAGCTATAGATGATTTTTCTTCAATTCATATTGATCAAGATGAAGATTTAGATGAGGAAAATCATAATTTAAATTTTCATAATATGATTGTTGGGCACAAGATCTTGCAATTTCCCACTAATCATATACCAAAAGGTATGGTTCGTCTTGAAAGGATTTTTTTATTATAATGATGTTCCCGTGAAGCTCCCTGATTTAGAATAAGAAGCAGAAGTGACTGATTGCAATCTTGGGACTGCTGCAAATCCCAAGCATGTTAAATTATCAAAATTCTCATCAACAAAAAACCGAGTTAAATATGAAGAACTGTTTAAGGAATTCACTGATATTTTTGCATGGAAATATGAAGATCTTAAGAACTTTGATGAAACTGGCATTCAACATAAGATACCTTTGAAAGAGAATGTAAAACCTTTCAAGCAGAAATTAAGGCAGATTAATCCTCTTTTGTTACCTATTATGGAGAAGGAATTCAAGAAACATTTAGATGCTAATATCATTGTACCCTTGAGGTACTCTGACTGGATAGAAAATTTGGTCCTAGTGAGAAGGAAGAATGGTGAAATCAGGCTTTGTGTCGATTTCAGGAATTTGAACAAGTGTTCCCGGAAAGACAACTATCCATTGCCCAAACTTGAACATATATTGCAAAGGGTGGTAGGATCTAGCAGGTTGTCTATGATTGATGGTTTCTTTGGATACAATCAAGTAGTTGTTCATCTAGATGATATGGAGAAGACTGATTTTACAACACCTTGGGGTACTTTTATGTATGCCCAAATGCCTTTTGGTTTAATGAATGTTGGGGCCACTTTTCAACAAGCCATGGATATTTCCTTCATGGGAGAGAAGGATAAATTTGTTTTCATCTACTTGGATGACATTGTTGTATTCTCTAACTCTGCTAAGGAGAATCTACATCATTTGAGAGAGGTATTTCTGAAGTGCAGAAGGTATGGCCTTTCTTTAAATCCAAAAAAGTCTCATTTTACTTTAGAACAAGGGAAATTGCTAGGGCATATTGTTTGTGTTTGTGGAGTTAAAATTAATCTTGCTAGAGTGACAACTATTCAAAATCTTTCTATCCCTAGAACTAAGAAGGAAATCTAGTCTTTCCTTGGGAAGATAAATTTTCTCAGAAGGTTTATTCCCAACTTTGTTGAATTGGTCAAACACATAAC
>CBVK0103039013.1:0-19861 GCA_900067695.1 Picea abies | reverse complement strand
ATTTAGAGTGAGAACATGGAACTTGACACTGATCTGGATAGCATGATCTGCTCCCTTGATCAGCCCATAAACACCATCCACCATAGCCATCCAATGGACATATCCATTACCAAACATTTTGACCAAGATGAATCCTTCGTGTTCCATAGCATTGTTTTTTATACCCAGTCCAAAAAAATTATAATTGAGAAAAAATATGTTAAAAATAAGAAAGGAAAATATCGTTCAGAGGTTCACCTTGCCAACATGCGGTCATCCCAAATCTGTCAAATTCACATGGCAAGCATAGAAGAACTTCATGATTCCATTGGAGGAAACGAGACTAAGAATGCCAGGCTGAAGGAGTGGGTCAAGGAATTGGAAGACGCTTTCATTCCTATGCCATTTCTTTTCAATACTTTGGCAATAGCCATGCCTGCCACCGCTGGAGTTAACGTAAAAGCATCCCCCACTCTGCTCGAGTCCTATAAAGGATACGTGGAGAATAATATAAAAAAAAGAATGGAATTGGTTACCAACGCGTGGAAAAGATCACAAACCATCATTTCCCTTGGAACCAAGGCACATAGTTTGCTTGAACATTTGCAAGCCGAGTTAAAAGATGAAGAAAATTTCTTTTTAAAAAAAAATTATTCCTTTTGGCACCATTATCAACAATATGACCGAAACAAAAAGAAGAGAAGAAGATCTTCCATCGAAAAACCAGATTGGTCAATTGAATGCATGTTGGAAAGAAAAAGTGAATAACCTTCATCTCATTGTTCAATCGTGTGAACAATCCATATCGAAGAAAGATAAATTATTCACAAGGCTGTCAAATATAGACTTATCCGGGAAAACCAAAGACTTCCAAGACCCAGACTTAATCACAAACTCCTTGCCCTTAACCAGGCAAGAGTTCGATAAACAGGTTGATATGTTTAACGCATTGTCTCTAGAAAACATTTACAAAATCGTTCAATTTGATGAATCTCACGTCCACCACTGGCTAGTCAAATCTTCAGTACAGAATCAGGAAATTTATCAGGCTCTCTTTAATCTTTATATCGACTTCCAGGAATCAGAAAATGATCTTTTCAACATAAAAATCCAGAATGAGATAAACACCGCCCCAATGAGAAGCTACATTGAAGAATGGCGTGAAACACAATTGAAACAGGTCACTGACGAAAGGCAACAAGTAGTTTCTAGGATTCCAGCAGTCGTCGACAACATCATTGAAACAACAGTCCTCAGCGACATCAATGAAATGTCAGCCGCAAGAAAGTAGCCAAAGGGCTCATATGTACCCTCACTGTAAGTCTATTGATTGCATCCTGCTTTGTTTATCAACCAAGTTATTCCACTTTCTTAAATACAGATGTGTAGGAAAACACTTATAACTTTCCATTTTTTATTTTTTTTCAGGTACTGAACTCTATCTTCTTTCTACAATCATGTTTCTTGTACATATTTCTCTAATGGTCCGTGGGACAAAGGAAGTTGAAGGAGAATCCTACAAGAGACATTCTCATTCAATGATCTGTACAATAACAATTCTAAGCTCTTTCTTTTCAAGTTGATGTGACCAGAGTACCATTTATGTAAGCATGGAATAACTGGCGGAAAGGATTAAAAGCTAATGGTTGAATTGCTAATTAAGTGGGTTTTCCCAAATATAAATACACAGGGGTCAATGTCGGGTGTAAAATGCATGCGTAGTAGATTAATTCTACTCCTGTACCAGTATCCCTATTACAAAAAGATCATACAAGTTCTGGAGATGCATAGAATGATCCGACCTTTCATATAGAAGGGGGCGAGGTTTATTCGGGGCAATGTCGAGCTGCCAGCTACAGATTGGAGTCAAGGTTTGAACAAATGTATCCATGGTTGCATGAAATGCTATAGTTGTTGTACAATATTACTCTGAGTTTACTATATAACCTCAGCAGTTGTCAATTGGCATGACAGGATGCAATTTACGATATCGAACGTGTACATGAGATGTGAATATGTCATTGTCAATTGGCATGGCGGGGTGCAATTTACGAGATCGAACATCTTCACGAGACGTGAAGATTGTTCCATTCATTAGTTTTGTAGACAAGTGCTGACATGTCTTATCCATAGTATACTATGGGCATGAGATTACTTTACATCTAATAAAACTTACCTAGGAAATGGGTGGCGGGTAATGCTACTATGTAGCCTTGTTTATTCTCATTTTACGAGCATTAAAGGCACAAGCATTAAAAAATAAAACAACTCTTGTTCTTTTAAGCTTACTACATATTACCACTTCATTAATCCTTCCACGTTTAATTATATTTTCTCATTTTCCCTAACATACCTTCTGAAACATCATCATTCATTTACGGTTTCTCCAGCTGGACATTACCAAGTGTCCATTTTAAATCAGGGTAATACATGCATGAGGAAATATCGTGATGAACCATTCATCATAGTACTTGTATAATCTACATGAAATGAAAACAACGATAAGAATTTAACATTCTTTTCTTTTGGAATGCTTTTCAATGTCGCAAATGATTAAAGTTTTATGTTTGAGTGTTTACCATGTGGCAAAGAATGGGACTCAACGATGGAAATGAAATTTTTTTAGTCTTTTTAAAAGGTCAAAATTCTTCTTAGAAGTGTAATTCAAAAACATCCTTAAAAAACGTAATTTTTTGAAATCACTTATTATTTATGAAGGATAATAAGTATCATAAAATGTCAAAAGAAGGGTTATATTTTTAATAATCCATCATTGTCCTCACTTCCAATGATTGGTTGACCAATTAGCATTGGTTCATCATATAATACTTTCCTTTGGCATCTAGAGAATAAAATAATCTCTATTCTAGTTAGCTCTTATATATTCCTAGATACGGTGTACCCTTCCATGGTGTACTTTTCCACAACATTAAATCCATCACATAGATAACACCTACATAAATATCCTACTATTGTATTGGTGTATTCACTATTTTATGTGTCACTTAGTGAAAGCTTCCGAAAGAATCTTAGACACCTTGTCTTTGTGAACCCCCACTCGAATTCATGTGTTATGAGAATTGTCGATTGTTATCTTGAATATGGGAATTGACATCACATTTAGTTTACATACTTGATATTTTTCACTCCCACACTCATCGTAATGTTATTTTCTTTGTTAAAATTTCCTCCAACACTTGTCATAATGCCATTTCCTTTGTTATGTTTGTCTCCACTCTTGGCTCCATAAAAAAGAAAATCAATTAGTCATAGGTTATGGATGTAAACAGTAATGACAATGGGAGCTTATCAGTAAGATTATTTACAAATGAATTGGTGAATGTCAATTTTGAAGAGAAAACAATAGATATTGAGAAAACCTAGGGAAATCAGGTCATCTCTATTTTTTCATGTTCACTTACTCCATCTCACTAATATTAATGAACTTGTTGATTCATAGTTATTTTATTGCATTCATAATGCTATGTGTTTTTCTATTAAAATTTATGACATGGTTATACCTTTGGTATCTAAATATGATTATTATTTTAGCATATTGGAAAGCCTCTTAACCATTTAGTATGTAATTCATAGAATCTTCACTAATACAATAGATAACGTGAACAAAACACATAACTAAGAATTGAATGCGAATCTCTCAACAATTGACCAATCTTGTACAAGTTTGGTCCAACTCGTCATAAAGATAATGCATATATTTTCTTTATTTCACATAAAACTATTTAATGATTATGTTTGGGATTAAAAACTCTATTAATATTGGTAAAATTTTCTAACTTGTATGTTCTTGATTAAGTTTAGATATGAACTTGCAGAAAATGAATATTGTCAAAACCAAAAAAACCTTAAATTTATATTACAACAATGAGAATTGTGATTCTATTCATTCAATTTATAGCATCATCAAATCCTCACTCCTTTGTTCTCCAAAACATTCATTCATATTTTCTCAATTCCATGCATATTTATCTATTATGTTGTTTGACTTTCTTCTTCTTGTTTCTAGCAACATTGACATCAATGTGATGATACTTCGCAAATATTTTGAGAATGCCTGATGGATCTCTTTCCCCTTGCCTCATATGAAGCTCAGGATCAAGGAGATGTATTCTTTGTATACTTAATTCTTTGAACAACATTATTGAAGATGGCGGGATTCTAAATAAATCTAGGGAGAAGGTAACATAATTTTTATTATCATCAAAACTTATGCATTATGGATTATGATCTAACATCCCACTCTTTCATGCTTTTCATATGGTTTGAGAGATAAATAGAAAAATCAATATTCTCAATGAAAATAACATACTTGGTGGTATTGATGGGTAATTTCCTTTAGTTCATGTTTTTATGGATCTTGGGAAGATCCAAATCAAAAAATGGTTTGAGAGATAAATAGAAAAATCAATATTCTCAATGAAAATAACATACTTGGTGGTATTGATGGGTAATTTCCTTTAGTTCATGTTTTTATGGATCTTGGGAAGATCCAAATCAAAAACATCTTTGCTAGACACAGTGGTACGATATCGTCATTGGTGTCAATAGGGTGCAGAAGAATCCAGTACAAACCCAAAGCTCAAAATAAAGAACATTAATCAAATATCAGAAGAGATGACTCATAGGAGTTGTTCATTCTTATTTAAGGACAATTCAGGATCGTTAGATCAAGGTGAATTCAGAGGTTGGGAAGGATTAAATATCAACCATTAGATTTGAAGCAGGAGCTTCATATGATCTCACCGGTCATTAGATCAAGGAGGGACTTCATATGAATTCTTGACCATCCGATCAAGTTTAGTGGAAGGATAGTGTAAGACAAAATATCTTGGAGTATCCGATTAAAATAACTCATGCAGACCATTGATTTAAGATATCCTCAGGAGAAACACGAGTCATTGGATATGGTGGTTAACTTTGGCAATGACCACTCCGGTGAAAATGAATCTGGAACATGTGAATTTACCCGAAGGTCGAAGCCCCAAAGTCATGAACTCCAGTCAACTCCGACATTGACCACTCTGGTGAAAAGGAGTCTAGAACATGTTAATTTACCCGAAGGCCGAAAAGGAGTTTAGAACAGGTAAAAATTCCCGAATGTCGAAGCCATAAAGTCATGAATTGTCGTCGACGTCAAATCATAGGAAGAATAGGAAATATCGTCAACCGTTGATCTATTCAAAGCATGCCAAGGAAGAAGGTGGTCAACTCTGGCCTTGACCTACTCCAATGATGAAAAACTCATATAAACCAATAAATATTGAACCCCGGAGTTATGGAATAAACGAAGGCCATAGGATCAAGACAAGTTGAAAATCTATGGTTGTAGATATATTTGGTACTTTGGAAATAATCGAAGGATAATAAAAACGTTCCAAAACCCTCGAAGCCACAAAATACTGAAGTCGGGAAGTAATACATGTGGAAAATGATGAATATGACATGTGTCCCAATCAAATGGTGACAAGCGTCAAGGTTGATGTGGAACATAAGGAGTGTAAAAATCACTAGTCAGGGTGACACGTGGCAGCCACTCAACTAGTTGCATGTCAACAGTGACGTCAACAAGCAACGTTACTCCAGGAGTACATCCTTCAGGGATATCCATCTTCTCCTACCAACAAAACTACCTGAAGCGTCGAAGGCCGAAGTCACAAAGAGTCAAATACCCAAAGAGCAGAAGCTCCTTTGTGGCCAAGTCTACGATCCCATCTCCTGAACATATGAATTTTATGAAGTAGGGAGTGTTGATACACCCTTTGGTAGAATTTTCTCCGAAAGAGTTGGAAGATTGCAATGGCCTAAGTCCCAAAATGCCAAAGTCTCTAAATGAACAAGAATCATCCATCTCAAAGATGCAAATAAAACGTGGTTGTCAAAATTGATAAGTGATTTAGCACTCGTTTGGCTTAGCGCTTAGACATCGCCTAAGGTCATATGGAATAGAGGTCCTGAAAGTGCATCTCTGCAAATTTAACATACAGACAAAGAAATTTTCCTCTGTCATGAAGAAACTTTGAACTAGACAGGATTTGGATTCTGTCATGATTGATATTAAGTGATCAAATATATCCAATGCATTAGAAAGCTAATCGAAAATCTCAAATATGATTTGTTGGAGAACTGGGGACACAGTAGAAGCTTAAGAGTAAAATAAAAAGGCATGAGATCTAATTAAACTAAATTGATCCATACCTGCGATCGATTTATGAAAAATCCATCTTACTAAATTGAAAAGATTTCACGTTAAATGGGTGAATAAAATAGAGGGAGTTATTAATTCTAAATTAAAATACAAATTATATTTCTGTTGATTTAACTGAAGAGGTGCAATGGTCCAAACAAAGGGACACTGCTTCAATGCTCACACCAGTAGGAAGATTATATAAGCAAGAAAGAATGGTGAAGAAGAAGTGTCTATGCAGTCTAGATCAAAGACCAAAAACAAAAGCGGAGTTTGAAGAAGAAGAACTAATGATATTTATGCAATGAGGGTGGAAGGGAGCAGGAAGGAAGGATTCACTTCCTTTACTAAGTAAAGTGTGGATAAAAGGGAGTTGGTTCTACCTAGGGTTGGTTACCTAAAAACAAGGGAATTAGTGATTCCTAGGGTTGGTGCCCTAAAGACAAGGGAGTTGGTACTTCCTAGGGTTGGTTCCCTAAAACAAGGGAATTGGTGGTTCCTAGGGTTGGTTCCCTGAAGAAGGGGATTTCTGTCTCCTAGATTTGGTGCTCTAAAAAGGACTGGTGTCCTTCACTATATCATATTATTCTTTACAAAAACTTTTGATTCATGTCAATTATATTTATATAATTGATTTTATATACAATTCCATTGTTGATCTTTGTGGTGATTAATAAAATAAACAAAGAAATTACTAATTGTTTAAAAATAGGTAATATTGATTCACACCCCCTCAGTATTTCCAACAATTGGTATTAGAGTGAGTGTCTTCAGAAAAGTCTAATAACTAGAAGGTAGATCCTAAAATGGATCAGGAAGAGGGAATGTCTTCCAACAAAGCACCATTTTTTAATGGAGGTGGTTATGCTCTCTGGAAAATAAGAATGAAAAGCTATCTATTGGCTCTTGGTTTTGATGTTTGTCAATATGTTGTATATGGTTACATTGCACTAGATACTCCACCCATAGATAGTACAGGAAAGAAAATTTTCAATGACAACTCAAGAGTTGTTAATGTCATTCTAGGAGGATTAAACAATTATATATGTGTGAAGGTAATGCATTGTTAGTCATCTAAGGAAGTCTGGGACAAATTGGAGGTTATATATGAAGGTAATAGAAAAGTCAAGGAAGCCAAAATACAAACCTATAGAGCTCAATTTGAAAATTTGAAAATGAAAGAAGAAGATAACATTGATGAATACTTTCATAAGGTAGATGAAGTAGTTAATTCAATTTAGAGCACCAGGAGAAGAATTTACCAATAAACATATTGTACAAAATATCTTAAGGTCATTACCTATTTGATATGATGCCAAGATATCCACAATTGAAGATAGTCCAGAACTTGACAAAATCACAGTAGATCAGCTTCATGGAATTTTTACAGTATTTGAGATAAGAACAGGGAGAGAAAAACCATCAAAAGGAGAAATAGCCTTTAAAGTATCTAAAACAAAGATGAGGCAGGAGAAAAAGGCCAATGACGAGTTATCATATATATATGATGAAGAAATTTCCAACTTCATGAAAAAACTCAAGAAAGGGACTAGGAAATACAAAGGAAAGATTCCTTTAATATGTTTCAACTATGGAAAAATTGGACACTTTTCCAATAAATGTCCCTATCCTAAGTAGGAGGAAAGTGATGATGAAATAACCTTCAAATATCAGAAGAAAATCAAAATCAAAGATAAAAATAAGTTCTACAAGAAGAAGAAAACGTTATTTACCTAAGAAGACAATACCTCATCTGAAAAAAGTGAAGAAGAGGAGCCAGAGATTCTATTTATGGGAATAAAAACTCTAGATGATAATCATTCGGAAGATGAATAAGAAGTGAACCTCAAGGAACAATTCATTTGTGCAATTGAAGAACTAAGAAAATCTAAAAGGAAAAACAAGTTACTAAGTTAACAAATTCTAGAGATTGAAGAAGCTACTAAATCAAGAGAAAATGAAGTTTCCAAAACCATTAGTGAGTCAGAAAAATTGATTATTAAGTTAAAAACTCAACTCCAAGAAACCAAAAGAAAAGAAGAAATATTGAATAAAGAACTCAATGAAAAAAAACAAATATATAAGATTTGGAGGACGAAATAGTTCAACTAAAAGGGAAACTAGAAAAAGAAGATATTCAATCTAAGTTTAAAAACAACACAAAAATCCTGAATAAGATTCTTAACATTCAGAGATCATTAAATGATAAGACATGACTAGGATATGATACCTCTACAGAACAAGAAAATGGCAAAATCAGCTATGCAGATGTTCTTAAGAACCCCATAAAAAGAATAGAAAACAAGACAAGAACAAAACCATTGAAAACTATCCCAAATAAACAAAAACCTACACTTCCTACTAAACAAAAAGGTGATGAGAAGAATAGAATCGTCAAAAGGAATCCTTCTAACAGAAATCAATATATCTTCCTTAGTCATTGCTATTCCTGCAAATATTTTAGACATAAAGTGATACACTGTAAATCTTATAGAAAATACAATCCAAGAAATGCCCAAAGACATGAATATAATAAGGATAATGCAGAAAGAAGAAATTATAACTTCGTCTCTCCCTTACAAGACTACAATGTTGAATGTTACAAATAAAACAACTATGGTCATAGAGCTAGTGAATGTAGATTGTCTGTTCTTTTTGTTTGTTAGTTTTTCCGTGACATGTGGGACTAACCTATGGCTAAGAAACCACGACTCAGGGGCATCTAAGCCGTCAAAATCACCTCGGTATCGCACTTGGCCTAAGCCACACCAACCCTTAACATGGCTAGATTTTTTGTCCCTGCAGGTTTCAAACCGGTGACTTTAACATCATGGAGCACCTTAACAACACACTCTGTCACCAACTTTCCTACACCTTGGGGACTAATGAATGTAGATTGTCAAAATATGACAAAAAGATAAATATTCTCAATAATAATAATGGAAGAAAAAGCAAGCAAAATTCAATGTAGCCCTATATGCGAGAAACCAAGGATGTCATTGGTATATATATAGTGGATGTTCCAAACACATGACTGAAGATCAAAGAAAACTAATCAAGTTAAACAAGAAAAGAAAAGGAAAAGTAACCTTTGGAGATAATATGTTAGCCAAAATACTGGGAAAAGGCACTATCAGTTTAGGAAATAACAAAACCAAAGATGAAGATGTACTTCTGGTAGAAAATATCAAACCTAATCTCCTAAGTATAATTTAGACAAGTGATCAAGGTCACATACTCATCTTTTATTCTTAGAAATGTGAGATTAGGAAAAAGGACATCGGAAAGCTAGTAGCAGTTGCACCAAGAACATCTAGCAATGTGTATATCCTTAATATAGATGAAGGAGAAAATCGTTGTTTAAGCCAAGTAGATGCAATTTGGCTATGGTATAGAAGGTTGGAACATTTAATCTTTGACAATTTGATGAAAGCCAATGAGAAGGAAGCAGTAAGGGATCTACCAAAAGTTATTAAGCCTTCAAATTCTATTTGTAAACATTGTCAAATAGGGAAGCAAACAAGAGTTAGGTTCAAAACAATAGAGCATTCAACAAAAAAACGTTTAGAACTTTTTCACACAGATCTATGTGGGCCTACCAAAACTAAAATTACTTATGGTGAACATTATTTTATGTTGACTGCTGATGATTACACTAGATTGACTTGGGTATACTTTCTAAAAGAAAAAACAAAAACCTTTGAGAAGTTTAAAAAATACAAAGCCCTTGTAGAGAATGAAACATATCTCAAAATTAAATTTTTGAGATTAGACAATGGAGGATAATTCACCTCTAAATAATTCATTCAATTCTGTGAAAAACATGGCATCAAAAGATAGTTTCCAGCTCCCATGACTCCTCAATAGAATGGAGTAGTAGAAAGGACAAACAGAATAGTTCAAGAAGTTGCAAAAACCATGCTAAATGAAGCCAATCTTCTAGACAAATTATGGAGAGATGAAATCTACACAATAGTTCACATACTTAATCAAGATTATTTGAGACCCAACCATGCCAAAGCTCCTTATGAACTATGGTTCGGTAGGCCAACATCTGTAAAACACTTTAGAATTTTTAAAAGTAAATGCTACATTAAGAATGATGAAGACAATTTAGGAAAGTTTGATCCAAGCTCTGATGAAAGGATATTTTTAGTGTATTCACCTAGTAAGAAAGCATACAAATGTTATAATCTTAGACTACTAAAGATATTGGAAAGTACGAATGTAAAGATAGAGGATCTAAAACTAAAGAAAAGAATATCCCAAGACATATCAAAAGTTGATAAACAATCTCAGCAAGATGATTATGACTTATGTATAATCTCAGCAAGAAGATGATGGTAATGAAACGAAAGAAAATGAACCATATGTTGATGAAGAAACACCCTTTCCTAAAGCTCCATCAAAAAGAGTTCAAAAGAATCATCCTAAAAGTCGGATTATTGGAGCTAAAAATGAAGGAGTGGAAACAAGGAGACTCGCATTTGACTCAAAACAAGCAATGTGATCCCTGATAGAACCTAAGTCATTTAAAGAAGCCAACAAGATTAAATATTGTATAAAAGTAATGAATGAAGAATTAGACCAAATAGAGAAGAACCAGACTTGGGAACTAGTTCCAAGACCCAAGGAAAAGAATGTGGTGGGAACCAAGTCGATCTTCAAGAAAGAACTAAATGAAAATGGGGATATTATAAAAAAAAAAGAGCAAGATTAATTTGCAAAGGATATTGTAAAGTGGAAGGTATTTATTTTGAAGAGACCTTTTCTCCTGTAGCAAGACTTGAGGCCATCAGAATGTTCCTAGCATTTGCATGCTTCTGAAATTTCAAAACATATCAGATGGATGTCAAGTCATCATTCCTTAATGGAACACTTGAAGAGGAAGTCTATGTTGAGCAACCAGAAGTATTTATGTTAACAAAAAATCAGGACTATGTGTGAAAACTAAAAAAGGATCTATATGGTCTTAAAAAATCCCCCAAAGCATGGTTCTCAAGGCTTTATCAGTACCTGCAAGAACAAGGATATAAGAGAGGGACTACTGACATGAACTTATACATCAAAATTTAGATTCAAAAATTGATTGTTGTGGTGTTATATATAGATGACATCATATTTGGAAGTAATCTTACTATACTAAGTAGAACGTTTTCAACCAAAATGCAAGAAGAATTTGAAATGTATATGCTGGGAGAATTGTCCTTCTTCTTAGGTTTACAAGTAACTCAAACAAAAAAGGAGAATTGTCCTTCTTCTTAGGTTTACAAGTAACTCAAACAAAAAAGGGAATATTCGTTTCCCAAGACAAATATATCAAGAAAATGCTAAAGAAATTCCAAATGGAAGATAGTAAACCTATGAGTACTCTCCTGGTCACTAGATGTAAACTAAGCCTAGAAGATGACTCACCAAAAGTAGACCAAACAATGTACAGATCAATGGTTGGAAGTCTACTCTATTCAACAACAACAAGACCTGACATCATGTAGGTTGTAAGACTCGTAGGGATATTTCAATCCACACCTAAAGAAACTCAATTAAAACTAGTAAAGATAATATTCAGATATCTTAAAGGCACCTTAGAATTTGGATTATGGTATCGAAAAGATAAAGACTTCAATTAACTGCATACACTGATGCAGATTGGGCCGGTAGTATAGATGATAGGAAAAGCACAAGTGGAGGAGCATTCTTTTTAGTAAATTGTTTGGTAGGATGGCTAAATAAGAAACAAACATCCACATCACTTTTCACAATAGAGGCAGAATATATTGTTGTTTCATCTTGCTACACACAAGTTCTTTGGATGAAGCAAACATTAGAATATTTACAAATAATATATGATGATCCCATTATCATTAATTCTGATAACACTAGTTCCATAAGTATCTCTAAAAATAAAGTAATGCATTCTGAAACCAAACACATTCAAATTAAATACCATTTCCTAAGAGATCAGGTTACCCAAAAGGTGCTTAAAATAGTGTATGTGGACACCAAAGAACAAATTGTAGACATTTTCACAAAATTGTTGCCCGATAGTACTTTTGAAAATCTTCGACAGAAATTGGGATTAATTCACATACCTCATTAAAAACATAAAAACTGTATTAGAATAAATGGGGCACATGGTCAGGGGGAGCATTTCCATGGGGGGAGAAAAGAAAGATCACCTTTGTCATTGTTGTCAAAGAGGGAGGAAATTGATAAGCAGTAGAAATAAAAATATTTCAAAGAAAAGGTTTTCATCAATGCCAAAGGGGGAGATTGTTGGACATAGTGGTATGATATTATCATTGATGTCAACAGGGTGTAGAAGAATCTAGTACAATCCCAGATCTTATAAGGAAGAAAATTAATAAAAGATCAAAAAACATGATGCACAAGAGTCATTCATTCTTATTTCAGCATAATCCAGGATCATTAGATCAAGGTGAAGTCAGAGGTTGGGAAGGATTAAATCTCAACCTTCATATCTGAAACAGGAGCTTCATATGATCTCGTGAGGGATGAATTCTCGACCATCTGATCGAGTTTAGTGGAAGGAGAATGTAAGCCAAAATATCTTGGAGTCTCGAATTAAAATAACTCATGCATACCATTGATATAACATCTCCTTGTGAGAAACATGAGTCATTGTCTCAAGTGGTAAACTTCGACACTAACCACTCCAATGAAAAGGTTTCTAGAACAGGTGAATTTACCCGAAGGTCGAAGCCTTGAAGTCATAAACTCTGGTCAACTCGGACATTGACCACTCCGGCGAAAAGGATTCTAGAACAGGTGAATTAACCCGAAGGTCGAAGCCCTAAAGTCATGAACTCTGATCAACTCCGGCGCTCACCACTCCGGCGAAAAGGAGTCTAGAATAGGTAAAAATTCTCGAAGGCCAAAGTCATGAATTATCGTCAACTGTCAGATCAGAGGAAGAATAGGAAATCCCATCAATTGTTTATCTATTCAGAGTGCACCAAGGAATAATGTGGTCAACTCCAGCCTTGACCTACTCCAACGATAAATATCTTAGATAAACCAAGAACTCTCGAACCCTGGAGTTCTGAAATAAACGAATGTCATACATCAAGACAAGTTTAAAATATATGGTGGTAGATCTATTCGTCACTTTGGAAACAATTGAAGGATAATATAAAAGTGCCAAAACTCTCAAAGCCATGAAATACCTAAGTCACTAAGTAAGACATGTGGAAAAATATGAATATGACATGTGTCCCAATCAAATGGTGACAAGTGTCAAGGTCGATGTGGCGCATAAGGACTGTAAAAATGACAAGTCAGGGTAACATGTGGCGGCCACTCAGCTAGTTCCATGTCAACAGTGACGACAGCAAGCAATGTCACTCCGAGAGTACATCCTTCGGGGATATCCATCTTCTCCTACAAGAAAAACTACCTGAAGCGTCGTAGGCCAAAGTCAAGAATATCCGAATACCCGGAGAGAGGGAGCTCCTTTGTGCCTAAGTCTATAGTCCTAGCTCCTAGACATATGAACTTTATCAAGAAACAAGTGTTGATACACCCTTTGGCAAAATTTTCTCTAGAAGAGTTGGAATATTGCAATGGCCTGAGTCTCAAAACACCAAAGTCTCAAAATTAACGAGAATCGTCCATCTCAAACGTGCAAAGAAAACGTGATCATCAATCTTGATAAGTGATTAAGCACTCATTTGGATTAGCTCTTAGACACTGCCTATGTTCATATGGAATAGAGGTCCTAAAATTCCATTTGTGTGAATTTAACATACAGAGGAAGAACTTTTCCTCTGTCAGGAAGAAACTTTGAACTATATAGGATCTAGATTATGTCCCGATTGATATTAAGTGATCAAATACATCCAATGCATTAGAAAGCTAATTGAAAAGATCAAATATGATCTGTTGGAGAACTGGGGATGCAGCAAAATCTTAAGAATAAAATAAAAAGGCATGATATCGAATTAAAATAAATCAATCCATACCTGTGATCGATTTATGAAAAATCCCTCTTACTAAATTGAAAATCTTTCACGTTAAATGGGTGAATAAAATAGAGGGAGTTATTAATTCTAAATTAAAATAAAATTTTTATTATTGTTAATTTAACTAAAGAGGTGAAATGGTCCAAACAAAGGGACACAATTCTTCAATGCTCACAGTGTAGGAAGACTATATAATCAAGAAAGAACGAAGAAGAAGAAGTGTCTTTGCAGTACAGATCAAAGGCCAAAAACAAAAGCAGAGTCCAAAGAAGAAGAACTAATGATATTTATGTAGTGAGGGTGGAAGGGAGGAGCAAGGAAGGATTCACATCCTTTACTAAGTAAAGTGTGGATAAAATGGAGTTGGTTCTTCCTAGGTTTGGTGCCCTAAAAACAAGGGAGTTGATGCTTCCTAGGGTTGGTGCCCTAAATAAAATGGAATTGGTGCTTCCTAAGGTTGGTTCCCTAAAACAAGGGAGTTGGTGCTTCCCAAGGTTGGTGCTCTGAAGAAGGGGATTTGTGTATCCTAGAGTTGGTTCTCTAAAAAGGATCGTTGTCCTTCATTATTTTGGATGATTCTTTATAAAAAATTGTAATTCATGTTAATTATATTTATATAATTGATTTTATATACAAGTCGATTGTTGATCTTTGTGGTGGTTAATAAAATAAACAAAGAAATTATTGATTTTTAATATTGATTCACCCCCCTCTCAGTATTTCCAACAATCTTAACCTAAATAATGAGAAATGGAACTGCATTCATGCTATATTTTCATGTTCCTAGAGACCTATAATGCAAGTAGGGTCTCTTCATTACTTTTCTTGTATTTTGACAGAATTACCACCCTTCAACAAAGACCTCAAGGTCTACTACAATTTATTCTTTTCTAATGAGATCTATAATGAGGATGACTCCTGTGGTTAAGCATGATTGGGGTATGCTAAAAATATAAATATAAGGTTCAATGTTCACGTATCATATGGATACAAATATTACATCATATCTTATACGGGTGTTAAGAAAAAAGTTTAATTATGTGATTTTGTCTAAAGTTTCATATTGTCATTTTTAACTCTTTGAAATTCCTCCAAACAAAATGTGACTCAATGGTTATGAATTTTTATTATTAATAATGTACATATAACCCATAAAAATGTTAGATTTGAAATTACAAAGTATGCTTACTATTACTTTCTATTCAAATTTCAACTTATCTATCTGATTATTTGTTAAATTTTAACATTTTAAATAATTGGAAGGAAAATATTTTATTTAGAATATTATTTTTGAAGTGTGTACCTAGTTTACTCTGGTCAATTGAAGTACAACTACTTTTTCAACTTTTCATCATGGAAGGGTTGAATGAATATATACCATTCAACTTTAAATTATGAGTAGCATCAAATTTGATCACTGATGGGACCAATGACAATGGGTCCTAATGTATATGGTGAATTGTGATAACTAAAAATATGAACCGGAACCCAAGATTTTGTTTATTGTTTTCATTGGTTATTAAACAAAATTAAATCGAGAGTGAACAATATGTGCATAAGCATATTGAATTCACAAGGGACTACTTATTTCAAAAAGAAAATTGTTTTTTATCACACATCTTCACAAAAAATTTGACATAAAATGCATATTAAGAATAAGATGAAATCAATAATGTATTGACTTCCATTAATAGGCCATAGATATCCTTAAGACATTTGAACTAATGTTCCTACCTAAAATAGGTCATAGTTGTTGTATCCCCACTCCATGTCATCCACCCATGAATAGACCACGCCACCCTACAAATCTCCATATTGGATATTAATCTCAACATTATTCTTGTTCTCATGTATGATGGCCTATTTTAACTTTGTCAGTACCTTTCTTACACTCGTCCTATAAGATTTTCTAGCCTTGAAATATCTCATTGCTAATTTGGTAACACAAGTGACTGATTTTATGTCGTAGCTTTCATCGAACCTGTTGTCAATAATTTATGTTATCCCCCTAGCGTTTTCATCCATATTCACATAAGGTGTCACCCATAAACACATACAAATATAACTATCAATAGTTAGTCTATGTAAGACGATGCATTTCATTATTTTAAATTTTGTGATTGTTTCATGCTTTGAATGATTAATTATGATTAAATTGATTTACCATTGAATGATGTTAAGTTGATTTAAATGATTAATTCTAATTAAATATCTTACCAATTGAATGAGGTTAAGTTCCTCTTCAGGGAGACTTACATTAATGAGAAGTATGTCGCATATGATCTATAAAAAAACCAATTCGAAAATATACATGTATCTCTTATCCATCAACATTTGATTGTGAAAATACATTTCAAAACATACCTAGACCCAAAACAAAGTCCCATATTCTTAATAATTAATTGAATTGTTGTAATTATAATTAACTAGATTCATTCGACATTAAATATTAATTCCAAATAATGTGAATATTTTTAGTATCATATTACTCTAGATATAGACCTTATATTGGTTTTCTCTTCATCATAATGGTCACATGTGAATCCTCTCTATCAATAGTTGTATTTAATAGACCAAGAATCAGACTGATGGGAGGATTAAGGTGTTGAGGATTGATAATTGTGGTGATTTTTTTTCTACTGTGTTTGATAAGTTTTGTAAGAATAATGGCATTGAAATGAATAAGACAACTCCATATACCCATTATCACAATGAAGCTACATAACAAATGAACATAACGTTGATGGAGAGAGCTAGGAGTGTTCTTAGTGGAGCTAGCTTAGAGAAGAATTTCTAGGCAAAAGAGATTGGTATTGCATGTTACTTGATTAGTAGGTCTCCCAAATCATCTATCGTGGATAAGACCCCTATGGAAGTAAGAGGCCCTCACTTTATCTCTTCATGTTTTTGGTTGAGGCATATGCTCATCCACCTAAGGATAAGCAGTCAAAGTTGGAAAACAAGGACATGAAATGTATCTTCATCAGCTATGGTATTGGGGTGAAAGGGTACAAAAATTGGGATCCTATGGATGAAAAAGTTCTATATAGTAAGAATTTTATTTTCAAAGAATTCAGTCCTTCTCCTTTAGTGGTACATCTAGAAGCGGATGAGAAAAATTCAATGGTTTAGCTACTACACAAGATTGAAAAAGTTGAACTAGGAAATGAACAAGAAGTTCATGATGGAACTAATGAGGAGAAGGGTTCAAAGATTTTGGAAGAGGAGGATGAAACTCCACCTCAAACTTTAACAAGTTCCACATGGCAAAGAAAGAAACCAAATAGGTATAATTATAGTATGTTTGATTTCAAATGTATATATCTTTTTTATTTTCTAAAATTATTGAGCTTATATGAAATAGGAAATGGAGATGGAATATAAGGAGTCCTAGAGACTGGTCCTCAATAAGGAAATGGTTTCACTTACAAATAATGATACACTAGACTTGGTACCATCCCCATATGGATGCATGGAAACCCATTGGATGTAAATGGGTGTAAAAAAAAAGATCAATTTATATAAAATGTTGAAAAGAAAAAGGTAAGGTTGGTTGTGAAAGGATATTCATAGGTTGAGGGGATAGACATTGGTGATTTATTTTCTCCACTTACTAAGTTAACATCTATCAGTCTCCTATTATCTATAGCACCACATTTTGATTTAGATATATAATAGATGGATGTGAAAACAACATTCCTACAAGGTGAACACAAGGAGGAGATATATATAACACAACCATAGAATTATGTTGAAAAAGTTAAAGAGTTATTGGTTTGCAAATAAAAAAATTCTTTATATAGTCTCAAATAGTCTCCCAAAATATGGTACTAAAAGTTTTTTATTCTTTTGTGTTAGGATTGAGATTTTTGAAATACAAATTAGATCATTGTGTGTATTACAAACATGATGGTGTTATAGCCCTAAATTTCTCTACACATGAATACCTGGCCTTTGGCCCTCTTACTTGCATTTGTTTCCAAGCCATCACTAAGATACTCTTCCAAAAAACCATTTTTTTAAAGATGTATGCACCCTGCTCCACTACTACCCATGTACATATGCTTTTTGTACCACTACAACCCACATACGTACGCATGTTGCACCACTACAACCCACGTATAGTTGAAAAAGTTGCAAAGAATTCCTTGAGATTATGGGTTATTGGGTAGTTTCCCAACTAATCCATCACCTATAGCCCATCACCCAACCAAATAACCACCATTTTCCCATATAAAAGGAGGTGTTGGGGTCTCATTCCACATATAGACATAATAATAGTGAAACTCTTCTCGTTTCACATCCCCTCCTTGCCTCAAGTAATTGCATCCCTTTTGTGAGAATTTCATCAGAATTCCCTAATTTTCCTTCCTTCCTCCATCAAAAACCCAATTTACTTCCCAAGAAGAAGGTTGAGAGGAGAATCCAGACAGAGGCACACTTGGAGCTTGGTGAAGAGGAGCCCAGACCAGGTTCATGGAGTAGTAGTCGTCTTTGGTTGTAAGTGATCATTTTATTATCAATAAAAGAAGTACTTTTCCTGTCCCAAAACATGGCGTGTTGAATGTTGTTAACAGTTTATGTTTTAATATTCTAACATCTAACCCTTATTTGTATATGAATTGCATTCTTGTATTTTTCGGTTTGTTTGTCTTTGAATGCAAGCTAGCCTTGAGAGGAGGTTTGCAGTCAGTGAAGCTATCAAGCGTGAGAGGATCATCATCGAACACAGAGTAGAGGTATAGTTACCCAATCCTTCTCATTTTGATTTTCTTGTATAAGTCTTGGGTATGTTTGGGGTACTTAGAAAAGTAGTTGAATTTTAGATGGTTGTGATCTGCCTACATTCTAAACCATAGTGTATTATTAAGGGGGGGTTTTCCCACTAGTAGAACTAGAGACCATATTGGGGAAGCCTCTAGGGTTTTAGGGGATGTTTTGGATGTCTGATTGGTTTTTTCACCTTTCAATTTTATGTTGAGTCTGTTGAGTATTTTAAGGGGTTTGGTCACCTGTTGGTGCCATACTTGTTCTCTCTGCCCTATCATTCTATCTATTTTATTTCTTTTTTCAAGAAATACAGAGGTGTACGTGCCCTGTGGTGGGCCATCACATGTACATATGTGCCCTGACTTATAGACAACCCGTGTACATACGTAGGTTGCTTAAGCATCAATAGCATACCTATGTCAAGAAACTGTTTTCAAGAAGAGGCAGCCAACCTCTTTCTTGATTGAAGTTTTACTTCTTAGGGTTTCTTGGCTGAGTTGAATGTCTCTATTTTAACATTCATAGCTTAGGTTAGATGTCAATTTGATTGTCTTTTTAAATATTTCTTGTGTTTACTTCTGAAAGGGTTTTAGGCGAGTCTTTGAGTTGGTTGATCTACATGTCTAGTGTCTTTAGTGACTCTCTGGGATCCGTAGTGGGCTAGAGGTCAGTTTCAGTCTTGTCTTGTTTTTCTTTTCCCCTTTCATTTTCTTTAAAGAAAAGAGAAAAATTTGTATTTCAAGTTTTTCCCGTTTAAAGCATTTCCAAAAAAAGAAAAAGATTTTTCATTTCTTAGTTTGGTAAAGTTGTTAGGGTTAGCTATTTTACTTGAAAGGAAAAATAGTTCAATTTTTAAGTTCTTTACTAATTTCTTATAACTTAAGTAGCTCGTCGTCGAGTGAAATTTCATTTTAAGTCTTCTTTT
>CBVK0103039002.1:0-11634 GCA_900067695.1 Picea abies | reverse complement strand
TGCCGCAGGGCGGCGGCAATTCTTCGGTTAGCTCTGGGAGGTCCGTCGATGGTGGCCGGAGGTCCGTCGATGGCGGCCGGAGGTCTTTCGACGGCGGAGGAGCGGCGGCAAAGTCTGGCGGTGGATCTCCGCGGTTCAGCCAGCGGAGGAAATCTGTTAGTTGTATGGATGAGAGAGCAGTTAGTTGTAATAAAGGAGGAGGAGGTCAGGAGGTCAAATCCTGCAAAGGCAGAGTTTCCAACACCGACGGCATGCGGCCGCCATTGGGGAATTGCGGAGGAAATGCGGCGAATGCTGAAGAGGCGGAGTGTAAGAGCCTCAGACGATGCTGGCAAGGAATTCCAGGCCTTAAAGATGTTAAGGAGAAAAGCTCTCCGAAGCCTGCTAGCGTCGATTCTGTATGTCTTTTCCTCATTCTTATTCAGCTAGAATTTTTAAGCGTGCATTTTATTCAACGAAAAGTTAAATCTGCTAATTCTGTTTAAAACTTTAAGCCTGCCTTTTATAAAACTTGAGGTTAAATCTGCAAATCCTTTTAAACTTAAACTTCTGACGATGCATTTATTGAAGGGGAGCTTAAATCTACGAATACTATTAAAACTTCTAATGGTGCCTATGAATGAGAGGTTAAATCTGCAAATACTCTTCTAATGGTGCCTATGAATGAGAGGTTAAATCTGCAAATACTGTTAAAACTTCTAATGGTGCCTATGAATGAGAGGTTAAATCTGCAAATACTGTTAAATCTTCCGACACTTATTTAATGAGAGGTTAAATCTGGAATTTCTTTTAAAACTTTTAACCGTGAAATGTTAAATCTGTAATTTCCTGTTAGCGTGGATTTTGTTGAATCAGAGATTAAATCTTCAAATTTTGTTAAAAAAAACTTTAACCGATCATTTTATTCAATGGAAGCATAAATTTGCAAAAGGACTTCAAACTATTTAACGAATTGGATGCTGCTGACATTGCTACCTTCCTAAATCTTCATTTATCCGTAGTTGAGATTTTTGTTTTCTTGAAATGGCGGTTTGTAACTGATCTGTAAACGTGATTACGAACTCTTTGTCAAACACAACAGCACAGAGTCGTTAAGGGTGGCTCGCCTATTGGTCAAAGTAGCGTACTGTTGGTTAAGTCTCTCCAAATTCCAAAGATATGATCTTGATTGTGAAAAACCGGTGCCAGGTGGAAGTCTTGGGCAACTTTGGTGAAATAAGGGGCAACTTTGGTGAAATAAGGTGAAGTGGAAGTTCTGGCCACTTTGCGCTAAATAGATATCTTCTAATGACCTGTTAGCAAGAGGGTGACTTCCGTTACATATCTCCACTTCTACTCATGCTTGTGAAAAACAGGTGAGACCAGGTGGGCATCTTGAGCATCATTGGCCGATTAGATATCTCCATTAGTGACCTGTTAGCAGAGGGGTGACTTCGATAGCCTGTCCATTGAAGATAAAAAAATAAACCAGTTACTGCTGCTTGCTCGTGCTCACCGGAAGCAACGCAGTTAAAAAAAGCAGAGTATTATCACAGTTAAAAGGGAAAATTTTGAGCAACAAAACTGATCTGTTTCGTCAGTGGGAAAGATTTGCCTCAAATGGTTTTAACAGATATTTAGAAATTGAGACATTGCCCAAACTGAATGCCATTTCCACATATATTAAACAGAAAAACTGCAAGCATGACGGTGTTTTTCTTGGAAAATACTGTGACATTTATTTGTACCATTAAAAACTGCTACAGCAAACTATATCAGAGCAAAAGCACTCTCCTACGGATTGAAAAACCCGTATGCATGAATGAAACGGCAAAACAAACAGATCCACACGATCAATCAAATTCGGTGATTGATCACTGGAGAAAAATCCTTTCGGTGTGGAAGAACTCTGGGAAATACATTAATGAAAAACTAATTTAGAGACAGTTCTTCTTGGGCCCTGATACTGGCAACAAGAATTATATGCTCTGTTGGGTTTGCTTTCGCTGTGACAACAGACTGCTTCCAGCCCGCAGCCTCCTCTCTCCTACCGCCGTCATTTCCCGAAACTATTCTTTTCCAAATGTTTTTGGTGAGATTGCTCCTAACATGGCATGAGTGCCCACGTGGTTTTGTTTTCCACTTTTCAATAATTATTTTGTTTTATTTTTCAGATCCTGGACGGGTGAGGAACCATGATTTTCTTGTAAGTGTAGTGTAGCTATTCTTTATAAGGATTTACAAGAAACTATTTCATGTCGAGAAAGTTTAACATTTTGGTAGAAATTGGAAATATCATGCAAAATGGCAAATATTATCCCCTAAAATTCTCTCTGCATCTAACTCATAGTTAGAACCACAAAGTCTACTAGCCTGCCTTCACTCTGAATTTATAATGCCAGGCCCTTGGCTGATGAAGGCGCCATGAGAGCAACATAAAGGTCCATTAGATTGGCCGAGGGAGCAACAAAGCCTCTGAACTTTCTGCCACTTCCTCTGTCCATTCTGCCCCACAACAGCCCTTATAGGGCTTCTGCGGATTTCTGTACTGCCTACACAACTGATAAAAAACGATGCTAGATCAAGAAAACAGTTGGTATTGACATACTTTTCAATTCTTTTATGCATCTTCCTTAACAGCCAAAATGGCTCTAACCCGATCTTGCCGTCGGGTAGCCAGCAAGTCCATAACCACCTTTTCTAGTTCCTTCGGAAGGCACTGGAAGTACGCACTCTCTGCCATCAGAATACTCTGCAATTACATTAATATACCTATATTGTGTTTTAAAGTTGTTCATGGTGTAAAATAAATCCTGAGATTAAGGCATGGTGAAGGGTGAAACAATCCTATACGGAGATATCTGATTGGGAAACGCTCAAATTGAGCCAAATAATTAGACAAATACACGACAGAGGCATGGAATCAAACTGAGCCAAATAAGAGAAATACACTAGTGAGGCAAGGAAAAAAGAAAAGGAGAAGTGTTCAATGAATGGATCTCACAATGCTACCCACTCATCATGAGTTGATTTGCCCACCTGCTCCCTGTCCCTTGTCCAAGAATTAGTTGGATTTGGGATTTCCAAGTCTGATATTCAAAGGAATGACCTGTGATGAATCTAATGTGATTTGAACGTCACTCACAAATAATTTTAGAAGTTTCTGTTGACATAATAGTTTTAAAAGCTTCTGTAAACATAACATGTTCTCCGTATACATGATAGATTTTATTTATGGAAGGCCTCAATTCTTTATGGTAGTAGGTTTTTTTTAATCCAAAAAACCTGCTTTGGCTGTGAACCTTTTGAACTTTGAGCCACTAATTTTTTTCTAATCTGTGGGCATATCATTGATGCCTTGTAATTGCAGATTTCCTTGAACAAAAAGTCTACTGGCAGCACTGAATCAATACAAAAGACACGCAATATAGGTTCTTCACCATTAAAGGTGGGAACTGCACAAGGAGCTATGAATACAGTGTGTATTAATTCATCATCTCAGAAGATTTCTACGTCATCCACCAATGTAACTCCTTGTAATCTGGTCAAGGCAACTGTCAATCACAAGAAATTGACTGATAGCAGAATTTCATGGGATGCACTGCCATCCATTTTTGTTGGACCTGGAAAGGTAGTTTCTCCCTTTTACATTGATTTTTCCTAAAAGCATATTTTCCCCGTACGACTAGTTAACAAAAGCTCATCTGTGTTGGCTTAGTATCAGCTTTGATTTGATTTTGTTTATGATTTTCATTTCAGGAAGCTCTGCAACGACGAGATGCAGCTCTTTCAGTTGCAGTAGAGGCCTTACAAGAAGCATCAGCAGCGGAAAGTGTTATTCGATGTTTAAGGTAATTGCTGACATACTTGAAAGAGCCATCTGTATTTGTCATGTATGTATCACGGCCAAGCCTACTAATGTACCAGCAATGTAATTCATACCATGAATCTATGCATGTTACATGTTTAACAAAATTGCAGTCATAGACACATCAATCTCCAATGCTGCCACTTCTCATGATCACATGTTATAAAATATATTTGTAGACACATCAATAACCAACCTGCAACCTCACATATGTGAAGAACATGTTCTCGAGTAGCTTTTTAGAGGAAAATATTTTATGTGATGTGAGTCAAGTTTGGAATGGAAAATACAGAGAATGGTATAGGCTATCAAACAGAGCACGCTATTTGTCAATTGCTTGGGTTAAATCCCTTGAGCAGTGAGATGGTGTCAAATCATGTGTTAAGTACAACCGAAAAGATTGTTATTGAATTCGCAAATCTGTCGTACGCTTCATGCATTATTTCTTGGTAAGGGCAAGTTCTCTTATTCATCCTTGGAGAGCTATGAACCCAACTCTGCATTATCGCAGTAAATTCCATTTTAATCTTCGGGCTGTCAAACGTGGCCACATGATCAGGGCTCGATATCATTGGGATTTGAACCTACGTCAATATTATGGTGATACCTTGCCAAGGGCTCTATATCGTAGGGGTTTGAACCCAGCTCATTATTGTCGTGATACCTTGCCAACCAGAACTCATAAACTTCCTGTGTATTAAGATGGTGAAATCTACTACAACAAAGTCAAAAAAATGTAAAACAAAAAACACATAATAATGTTGGTGCTTAATGAATAAGCCATGATAAGTGTCAACGCAGCTTTTCTGAGTAGCCTCAGGGGTGACCTTGTAATCTAACCTTGAAAATCATAAATTATTCTAATGACTAATGTTCCACAATTGTTATCAAAGTTTTCATTCATGACTGAGGCTTGAGCATATAATCCATTCTTTCAGGCTAGTTTGTAATTTTATATTGTTTCTGTTGTAGCTGGATATCTGTAAGTTTTTTTAATTTGTTTAATCTTCAAACTAATGGTATGCCTTCCGTAGTTGGGTTATTTCTGTTTTAATTTAGTTTGCAGAAATTTTGAGTGTCTTAACAAATCATATCATGATGTTTTGATGAGTGTCATGACTTCTGGCCCCTGGGAATCCAACTCTTTTATCTGATAACTTTTTTAACCCATAGATAGTTTGATTTCAGCTTCGAGGAAGTTTTCTATTAAGTTAAAATCAGTTTCTATGATGCAGTGTCAAAACAGTCATTTTGGAAACCATAAGTAAGACTCTAGGTTAATTGCATACATCTTTTGGAAACTTGCCTTTAGCCTATACTACTACTAGTATTTTTGAAAGAAGTTCACTATGGGCTGATATGATATCATTTGTTAGTTATTATTATTTTCGTCCAAATAGCATATGGACTCGTACTGTCAAGATTTACCTCGCTTGATTGTTAAGCTTAATTAAATTCAAATTCGTTTTGTAGCATGTTTGCAGATCTACGCTCATCAGCAAAGCAAGAAGATCCTCAACCTTCTGTGGAGCAATTTTTAAATCTCCATGCTGGGTTGGGACAAGCAGCATCTGTAGCAGATGCCCTAGCCAAAACTAAGTACTCTGAAAATGTATCCCAGGATGACAAAAATAGTGAGATTTCATTATTGGAAGCTTGCAACATTTCTTCAGACAAAAGAAAGAGTGCAACTTCATGGATTCGTGCAGCTTTAGCTGCAGACTTGTCTCAATTTACTCTCCTTAGTAAGCAAGCACCCACTGCTGGCCAGAAAGAAGCAGCCAAAGAAAACTCTATTAGTAATCAAGTCTTTCTTCTGCTTGAAAGTTCTTCAAAAACACCTGCAGTCAAAAGTCAAATTTCTTCTTCATCATCTTCACCTTCAAAAAAAGTGCCTACCACCTCCTTGCAATCTCCACCGAGCAAAGGATTCGGCAATCCACCTTACACTCCGAGTGAAAAGAAACACCCTGTTCTAAATGATTGTGAAAGTGGGGAAACAAAATCTCTTTCATCATCAAAATTATCAAAATTAACAGGCATTACCACCCGCCGAAGTTCACACAAAACTCCTACAAAGACTGCAACTGGAAAAATTCTTAACAAGAATGGCCATGAACTCCCTCCAAAGGGTCTTCCTGTTATGGAGTGGGTGAGAGGGAAAGGTTTGGATGAAACTGCAGATTTAGCAAAACAGTTGATGTGGAAAGCTCAAAACTGGTTCATAAAGTTTATGGAAGGTGCCTTAGATAACTGTTTCCAAGATCTAGGTGGCAATGGAAGTGATGTGCACAGTGGAGGAACTAAATTGGGTGTACAACCAGATAACTGTCAAATAGCAGCCATGCTGTCGCAGCTAAAAAGAGTAAATGATTGGCTAGACGAGACTGGGTATCAAAATGAGCCTCCTGACAGTGACAAGGACAAATTTGCAGATCCAGAACTGGCCAAGACCTTATCCACACTAAGAGGGAAAATATATGATTTTCTTCTTCAGCATGTTGAATCTGCTGCATTGGCGCTTGGAAACCAAACTTTCGTTGTTGTCTAAACGGTTGGTTAGTTGAAATAGATGCTGTTATCAGTCTTGCTCTGGTCCTTATTGACACATTATAATCTATTGAATGTGTACATTATTTGACCAAGTGATTTCAGATCTCGAATATTTGAGGACTCACCCATTGCAGAGTTATCTATTGCAAGTCTCGACGAGGCACGAACAATGCAAAAAATCACTGATAATTGGTACCGTGCTCTCTACATCGGATGCGGGAAGACAGGGAGCACACCATTTATTCACTTCTATTTATCCTCTCACAGAATGTGTTCGAGTCGAGGAAAGATTTCTCGCATGACAACATTTGTACAGTAGTCCAATTTTAAGCCGTAGAGGCTTGGCTTAACTGTAAAACCTCAAGGGCATTAAATGGTCAGAAGTTCTGGTGTAGAAGCCACTTAAATCCATTTACAACCTTTTGATATCGACATTGTTAATGCTACCATGGAGTCTTGCAATGATAGATATGAGCATAAGATAAATCAGTAACACCGCTCCTTACTGCCAATTGATGTATAAATGTTAACTACTGACTTTTCATGAAGAATTGTCAAGATTTTTCTGGTTACTGTCAACTTAAAAATCCAAAAAATGGCACGAAAGCCAAGCCTAAATCGAGGTGATAGAAAGGATTAGTAACTTTTTATTCTAACTTGTGTTCGAATATATTTCATATTTACGTTAAAAAAATAAACTTCCATCTAACCAAATTTTTTGTTCTAATTTTGTAAAATATGCCCAGAGATGGTGTTCAGGATAAAAAGTTCATGTTTAAAAGTAGAGAAATGTAACAAGTAAATAAGTTTAATGGAAAAAATGTGGCAAAAATGTGTAATTTAAGTTTAAACTAGAAATATTTTAATGGAATTATGGAACATTATGGAACATTTTCATGGACAAAAGCTTATAAATTATGCAGTAAGTTAATGATTGGTAATGTGTCTTTTCTATCTTGTTTTTGGATGGTGAATAGTGTGGTATTTAGTAGAGAGAAGAAAATAATACATACCCAATCATTGGTTTACTGTATACCATTGGCTTACTGCATAATTTATAGGCATGTTGTATTTTTATGATACACTTGTCATTTTATGATGGATTTGGGAGAAAATTATACACCATGTAACCATGCTCAAAAGCCTATAAATTATGCAGTAAGTTAATGATTGGTAATGTGTCTTTTCTATCTTATTTTTGGATGGTGAATAGTGTGGCATTTAGTAGACAGAAAAAAATAATACATACCAAATCATTGACTTAATGTATATCATTATCTTACTATATGGTTGCATGGTGTATAATTTTCTCCCAAATCCATTATAAAATGACAAGTATATCATAAAAATACAACAAAGAGTTTGAGATTATTAAAAATTAATTTTAATAAAATCATTTCAATTGAAAATTAATTTTAAATGAAGTCATTCCATTTATTTTTGTGTGACAATCTGAGATGATATCACATTTTATATTTTTGTTGGTTGTATGTTAAAAGTGTTTGATTCAATTACTATTCAAGACTGTAAATAACATTGTTCAAAATCATTAATAAATCTATGATACTTGGTCAAAATTTTCTCAATTATTGGAATTATGAAATTATGACTAGAATGTGTTAAAACATGATTTTATTTTTATTGTGATATTTTTTTTTAAATTGTAGCTGAGGATTTATTTTTTTACAATTTCCTTACCTCTTTATTCTAATTTCTTGGTATCACATGACTATGGATACTCCATTGCAATTTATTGGTATCATATCACTCTGAATTCTCCAAATAAAATGTGAAAAAAAATACGAGTAAAAAAAAGTTTTGCAAATGACAAATTTGTACACCGATCCAATTTCACCCTGTCAAAACTTGACTTAATTGTAAAACTTGAAGGGCATTAAATGGTTAGAGATTTTGATGTAAGAGCCACTCAAATCTATTTACAAGCTTAGAGCAGGAACTATCAGTCTCTGTGGGAGCAATGCACGGGCCTTTGTTCTATTCGTCACGTTTAACAATTCAGTCTCCTCCATGATATAAATGGTTTAGGATATAATCAATTGCATATACAAAGCCTCAATCAATAAGGATAGTCGCGTCACTTTAAAATCATGCTCAACACGGGCCTTTGTTATATTCGTCACGTTTAACAATTCAGTCTCCTCCATGATATAAATGGTTTAGGACCATTTAGGATGGTGTTCAGGAAAATTGATTAAGATGTTTGCAAAATCACATAATCCAAGCAATATGTACTTGATGCACACTCCTTTGTGTAGAACTAAATATGTGTAGAACTAAATATGCAGAGTCTGAGTCTATCTGAGTCATGGACACCTTGTTACTCAAAACCAAGTTGTAGAATCTGGAGGGGATGTTATTCTCAATTCTGAAGTTATATTGTGTTTTAGGATGCCTGGCATCCTCCATTACCACACACACTTAGAAAATGAAAAGTTGGGAGAATTTGGCAGTTGTGGTAAGTAGTTGTATGGGAGATATGGTCAAATGGCGGAAATGTAAAAGATAAAAGGTTAATAATGAAGTAAATTTTTAATGTTAAGTAACTTTGCTAATAATCTAAACATGGGAATTAGATGGCCAGACATTAATTTCTTAACATGATGAATAAGTAAACAGGTTAACATGCATTCAAAAATGCTAGAAAGTTATGAAGATTAAGTTATACATATTAAATCTCATTCATTGATTTAGAAGGACCACTAAGAATATGCCAACATCTTCATTTGCTAGTCATAGGATTAGAATTTATAATTAAAAGATGATTAAATGTGCTCATTTCCAATAGGCATAAGCTATTGGAGTTACTAGCACAACCATTTCCAATAGGTATACCTATAGATATACACTTATCTTTTAGGGTTTGGGTTAGCTTTACACAACTCCCATAGAATCTTTATATAGAGATATAATCAAAACAACATAAGAACTTTAGAGTTTGGGTTAGCTTTACACAACTCACATAGGATCTTTATATAGAGATATAACTAGCACAGCCGCTAAATAGCGGTTGAGAACGCCGAAAGGGCGCACAGTTGAAATCCGTGGTGAAACGCGCAGATAGGTGAGGAAAGACATAATACAGGCATTCAGAAAATAAAACGCACAGGCAGGCAGAAAATGAAATGCCTGGAAATGCCTGGACAGTTGAGGAAATCTAAATGGTAATTTGAAAGGTTAATCATTTGGACGACTAAGAATATGCTAGCATCTTCAATTGTTAACCATCAAATTAGATTTTTAGATTAAAAGCTGATTAATTGTACTCATTGTCAATAGGTATACGCCTTTCGGCGTAATCAAAACAACATAGGAGATTTAGGGTTTGGGTTAGTTTTATTTATATTAGGATTTATTTGAGTTGGGGCTATTTCTTTAGGATTTAATAGGGTTATAATTATTTGTATTGGGATTTATTTTATAATAAAAAAAAAAATTACAAAACATATTAAAAAAATATATATATATATTCTTTTTCAAATAATAAAACTAACAAAACTTAAAAGTAGTTGATTTAGATAAATAAACCACATTAATTTGAAAAGGTAAAAAATGATTAACCTTATATCAACCACTTTTAAATGTTGTTATACTAGTTTTATATTCAATGTATAAGTTAATAATTATCAAAAGGTTATTTTATATTGCTTCCACAATCCGTGTCTTTGTAATGTTAATACTTATGTTTAACATTAATATATACCGATATATATGTTTTGACACTTTTATACTAACATTAATATATATGTTTATTAACTAGATTTTGTTTATATATGTTTATTAATATATGTATTTTTTTTTCAATTTTATATGTGTTTTCATTTATTTAAATATATTACTAAAAAGCATATTATTATATATTTGATATGTTTTGATATATTTTAATAAATAAAGCAATTTAATAAATCAAAATAAATCATGATTTAATTAATTAATTTATTTTTGTTTTTCTTGTATACATATATTTGTATACATATTTGTATACATATATTAAAGATTAAAGTTATTGTTTAGTTTTTATCTCTATAACACACCAAATTCATAACTCTAAAAACAAATTCATAGCTTTATAAACCACAAATTCATAGCTTTATAAACCTTGTTATTTGTGGCAAAGGAGAAAGGAATCAAAGAACTACATAGGTTCGGTGATTCAAAATTAGTGATAAACTTTGTTATAAAAACAAATTCATACCTCTCTAAACTTTTTTATTTGTGGCAAAGGAGAAAGGAATCAAAGAACTACAAATGTTGGGGTGATTCAAAATTAATGATAGACTAGGCATGAAAGAAGG
This sequence comes from Picea abies, assembly GCA_900067695.1. Lineage (NCBI taxonomy): Eukaryota > Viridiplantae > Streptophyta > Pinopsida > Pinales > Pinaceae > Picea > Picea abies. Next base: position 921 of record CBVK0103039002.1, on the reverse strand, counting down.
TTAAAGTAAATAATATTGGTTTTTATTCTCTTATAAGTTATTTGGAATTCCAAATTCAATCTTTTGAATGGCTTTCATTCCACCATATTCTTCCGGAACTCAACCAAACAACTGATAAATTATCCAAAGAAACCTTGGAGCTGCCTAAAGGATCCTTTGGCCTTTACAAATTCGTGGATGGCGTAGAAAAAAACCACCTCTGATTTCTTTTTGTTATTCTCCGCTCCTGGTTTTCTGTATGGACTCATGAAGGAAAGATCGGAGAAAGTGTTTTGTTAGTGTAAGTACGTAGATAGAGACGTTCCTTTTTCTTCTTTACATTAGGTACACATAATGAGTTGTAAAATTTTGAGAAATACAATCCTCACTAGGAAGGTATAGGTTTTAGGGTTGGTTTTTATTTTTTTGGAATGGCAATTTGTATATATTTTTTTTGAATATAATTAATTTTTTTTAAGAGAAAAAAAAATTATTGTTTAGTTTATTATAGATAATATGAATATAAACAAAGAGATATAGTTTGAGTGGATTTAATAGTTAATAAAATATGTTTCCTCTTAATTTTTCAAGGGAAAAAAAGTTATTGTTTAGTTTATTATAGATAATATGCATATAAACAAAGAGATATAGCTTTAGTGAATCTAATAGTTAAAAAAATATGTTTCCTCCTAATCTAGAAAAGAGTAGGATATGTATACCTCCGTAAACTTTAGTAGTCAAATTGTTGATCATAACCTTAAAATTAAACTATTATTATTATTATTATTATCAAAATATCAAATTATTAGATTTATAAACCATACAATAATTTTAAATATTATTTATTCATTTATTGTACTCTAAACTTTTACACTAATTTAATGTTTAATTGTAACTCATCATCATCATCATCATCATCATCATCATCATCATCATCATCAT
>CBVK0103038948.1:0-15716 GCA_900067695.1 Picea abies | reverse complement strand
TTGAGAGCACCAACTCTCTGGTTTCTCTAGCACCCACTAGAAGGAAGCACTAATTCCCTGAGTGTTACAGCACCAACTGGATGGAAGCACCAACTTCCAATCACACTGACACCAACCTGTATAACAGAGAACAATGGTTCTCCCTTGCACCACCTTACCACCCTGGTTTTTTTGGTTGCAACCATATGGAAGTTACAACTCCGTGTGTTCAAGAACCCACTTGAAACTCTGAGGATAACAGTCCTCCCTAGCACCACCCTACCACCCTGTTTATAAATCTTTAGTTGAATAAGACATTACAATAATACATACATTTCACTGCTTACCACTTCTTCTCTATTCTGCAATTCTGTTCTGCTTCTATCTGTTCATTCTTGGCTCCACTTGTTGTCTATCTCCATCTTCTCTTCCTCTGTTCTTCTCATGCTCTTAGGTTCTCGTACAGTCTTCTGTTTTCACCATTTATGCTCTGTCCAACTTATGTTCTTCATCTTTACATCTTTTCGACTCTGTTTATGCTATCTTCTTGATCACATATAGTTCAACTTATTTTACCGAGAAACATCAACCTCTCTCTGTCTTGGAATTTTTATTTTATTCCTGCTTTCATTATCCATTACTCTCCATATCTCCAATTCTCAAGTCGAGAATCTCAAAAACGCTCAGGCATCATGATTCCAATGCTCAGGAACAATGATTCAACCACTCAGGAACAATGATTCAGTTAGTGTAACTGAATCATAAATGATCAAGAAATCATGAAGTGAATCAACAACCCTTCGATCAGATTCTGTTTGATCAACGTCGTTGGATTATACACACAGAGGCCCTTATGAATTTTCAATGCGTAACCTCTGATGTGGAGCCTAACAGTGCTAGCTCCTTCCCCTATCTTCCGCTGATGTGACCTTGGGTGATGATATTATGTGACCATGAGAACGCGTGCATGACCAGAGGCGGTTTGAGATCAAACTACGTTTCACCCTGCAATCTTCCTCGAGCCTCTACGTGTCCTTTCTCCAAAACTGTGGTTTCAATTGTGGCCCGCCCTCGCACTTAACTTTTTAAAGTTAGTGCACCTTCAATCCCTGCAATGTGATGGGACTATCGATCTCATGATCTTGACGACGATATTGAACGGATGGTTCAGATCTATCCTCTCAAGTCTACAGATCAGATCTAGCCTTCCTAAATCAACGACTGTGATTTACTTCGTGATCCGGGCTCCGAGAGTTTCAAATCTCAAACTTTGATTTTCTCCGTATGCCAATCTTCCGGAGTCGATGATCTATAGACACCTGTCTTTCTCAATCGACGACTCTGCCTCTACTTTGGGAATTTGACCTTTCAACCTGATCAACAGTTCTATGACACCGTTCTTAATCAACGGTTGATATCTCCTTCGAGTTTCCGGACTTATGAAATCTCAAGTCTCAAACTTTACTTCCCCTCGAAGTATGCGGATTACTGCCACGTGTCCTCTTGGATTGAACGCTTGAGGTTTACTTCGGGTCTTTACCCGTAGTCCATAGGATTGCACCATGTCTTTTCTGGATCAGACGACCCATATTTACTTTGGACGATCTGACGCTTGATATCTTCTTCAGATGATTTGATGACTAAGATCTACTTTAGATGATCCGACGATTGATAATTTATTTCGGCTTTCCGGGTCTCCGGGCTTCGGGAATTTCAAAACTCAAACTGACACTCTGGATCAGACGACCCAAATTCACTTCGGACGATCTGACGCTTGAGATATTCTTCGGATGATCTGATGACTCAGATATACTTCGGATGATCCGACGGTCGAGAATGTATTTCGGCTCTCTGGGTCTCCGGGCTTTGAAAATGTCAAAACTCAAACTGACGCTCTGGATCAGACGTCCCAGATTCACTTCAGATGATTTGAATCTTGAGATTTACTCCAGATGATTTGACAACTGAGATCTATTTTGGATGATCGGACAATCGAGATTTACTTCATCTCTCCGGGCTTCGAGAGTTTCAGATCTCAACTGAAAACTCTCGAAGTGATTTCTTCAGAGTTCACGATCCATCGCCACGTATCCCTTTGGATCCGATGGTTGAAATTTACTCTGGGTGTCTGGCTCTCTGGGTTTTGGGAATTTCAATTATCAACTAGAAATTCTTGAAGTGAGACTTCTACGGAATCTTAGATCAGCTGACTGATACTCCCCTGATGATCAACAAACTGTATTCTCTTCCTGGTGATGAAGGGTCTCAAATTAATTCAGCTATTTCACCTCCTTTTTATCCACAAACTTCCGGAGTTGTGGATCTTATGCCACTTGTCCTCCTTGACGATGGATGGTCCCAAACTACTTCGAGACTTCAAAAATTTGGTAAGTCCTCTCTCCTGCGTGCACAGAGCATTAAGGCTCGTGCGCCTTGTTTCGATCAAACAACTGTTGGTCCTCTGTGTTGTTATCCAACAGTCACTGTCGCCGTCTCTCCTGAGCTTCTGATCTCTCTGACTTTGAAGGTTTTCTAAGTGTTCAAAGGTCTCGACCTTTTCTCCTCCCGCGAGTCTGTCTCTTGGACCTCGTCTACACATCTGGAAAGTGCTATCTCTTTTGAGATTTCTCATCTTTGTCGCTGATGTTCTTTCCATCAATGACAAGAACACTCTTCCTTTAAACATGCCAACAAATCCCCCTTTGGAATTGATGGAAATCCTGAAAGGCTGCACTATTCTGCTTAGACCTCTAACTGTAGCATCCAGACCACACCTTTTCTCCCCATTTGACATAAATGTCAAATAAAACTGAGAGTGAATCTCTTCTTCCCTTGATCAGAGATACAATAATCATTCTCCCCCTGATTATATATACTATGAGAAATCTCCCCCTGATCAGATAAATTGTTTTAACTTAACAACATGGTCACACCTAACTTCTGGTGTAGATACTCAAACTGAGCTATTGCAAGCGGTTTAGTGAAGATATCAACTATCTATTCTGTGGAAGGAATACAATTCAGCTGAACAAATCTGTTTGTAACCTGCTCTTTGAGAAAATGATACTTTATTGGTATATGCTTAGTCTTTGAATGGAGAACAGGATTCATTGAGACACTAATGGCACTGGTGTTATCACAGTGAAGTGGAATGGGATCAATATAAGTTACCTTCAAATATGAAAGAGTTTGTATCATCCATAAGATCTGAGTGCAACAAGTAGCAACAACAATGTACTCTGCCTATATATTTGATAATGAAATAGATCCCTGCTTCTTACTAAGCCATGCTACTAACGAATCACCTAAGAAGAATGCACCTCCACTGGTGCTCTTTCTCTCATCCAAACAGTTTGCCTAATCAACATTTGAATACGCAGTTAATTGAAAATTCTTATTTCTAGGATACCAGAGACCATAAGTCATTGTACCCTTAAAATATTTGAATATCCTTTTGACAACTGCTAAATGACTTCGTTTAGGAGCAGACTGATAACGACCTACCATTCCAATAGCTTGCATTATATCAGGACGGGATGCCGTGATGTACAAAAGACTGCCTATCATTGATCGATATGTTCTTTGATCAACATCAGGTGAAATATAATCTTTACTGAGCTTGCAACCAACCACCATAGGTATGCTCACAAGTGTAGAATATTCCATCTTAAAACTCTTTAACATCTCTTTCAAATAATTTTCTTGAGAGATAAATATCCTTGCAGAACTTTGATTGATTTGTAAACCAAGAAAATATGACAGTTCTCCTATCATGGACATCTCAAACTCAATTTGCATTGAATTAGCAAACCATTGAACTAAAGGGTCATTAGTGCATCCAAAAATAATGTCATCTACATAAACCAAAACAACTAATAAATCATCACCTTTAGACTTACTATATATATTACTGTCAACAATACCTTTCTTGAACCCTTTGTCCTGTAGAAATTTGTCCAGTCTATAATACCAGGCTTGTGGTGCCTGTTTCAATCCATATAATTCCTTTTTCAAATTACAGACATAGTCAGGATTATCTGTCAGTGAAAATCCTTTGGGTTGCTCCACATATACATCTTCTTCTATATCTCCATTAAGAAATGTTGACTTAACATCCATCTGTTATACTTTAAAGTTCTTCTTACATGCATAGGCAAGAAACATTCTGATGACTTCCAATCTTTCCACTGGTGCAAAGGTTTCATCAAAATCCTGTCATTCAACTTGTGCATACCCCTTACAGACCAATCTAGCTTTATTCCTAAAAATTTGTCCTTGTTCATTCATTTTTTTCTTAAACACCCATTTGGAGCCAATTACATTCTTATCTACAGGTCTAGGAACAAGCTCCCAACTATTGTTCTTCTCAATCTGATCCAGTTCCTCATTCATTGATTTTAACAAATTTACATCTTTACTGGATTCATTAAAGTTCTTGGGTTCCACCATGGATATGAAGGCTATATGTGATTTCTTGGTGTCTTTGATTATCCTTCTCCTGGTTTTCACACCTTTGTCTTTCTCACCAATTATCTGACTTGCAGGATGATTCTTTTGAGTAATTATGGAGGAAAGATTTGATGTTGTTTGTTCATTTGAGTATGCCCGAGTCTTTGTATCTTCATCTAACTCATAGTCTTCTTTTTCTTATTCTTGGACCTGTTCATATTTAGCTTCAGCTGTGTCCTCTGTAGCAGACTCAATATTGCTCACCTCTCTTACTGGGACTCCTTCATCAACCTTTAAATCAATGCAATAAACTAATTTATACAATATTTTATTAAAGCATCTATATCCTTTACTATTGGTAGCATATCCTAAGAAGATGCCTTCATCAGCCCTACCATCATACTTGCCAAGGTTTTCATTATTATTCTTTATGTAGCACTTAATCCCAAAGACTTTGAAGTGTTTCATTGAAGCAGGTCTTACATACCACAGTTCATAAGGTGTCTTATCACTGTGTGGTATGAGGTGGGATTTGTTAATAATACAGACTGCTATGTGTATTGCTTCTAGCCAGTAGGTTTGACCAATGTTATTCTCATTCATCATTGACCTGGCCATCTGCTGAACTGTTCTGTTTTTCCTCTCAACTACTCCATTTTGCAGTGGAGTTCCTGGGATTATGTATTCTCTATTGATCCCATATTTATCACATAATTCCTTGAAATCACTTGATATAAATTCTCCTCCTCTGTCTGATCTTACTGCCTTTAACTTATTTCCTGTTTGATTCTCAGTTAAATCTTTAAATATTTTAAATTTCTCAAATGCTTCAGCTTTTTATTTGAGAAAAGCAACCCAAGTGAGTGCAGAGTAATCATCAATGATCAGCATGAAGTAGTTTTCCTTCCCTGTGCCTTCTTATCTTTATGATCCACATAAATCCATATGAACTAATTGGAGTGGTTTCTCTGTTGAAGTAGAGATCTTGGATTTAAACTGTGTCCTGGTTAGATTTCCTACTTGGCATGGTTTACACAGAATCTTGTGACTTTGATATTCTCATAAGATCTTTTACTGCCTCAAGATTTTTGAGCTTGATTAAGTGGTCAAAGTTTAGATGTCCAATTCTCCTATGCCATAACCATCTTTCATCATGTTTTCTTAGATGACACTCTTCTCTATCTTCTTTAAACACATATACATTATTATATGTCTTTATGCCTTTAGCCACCACTTGTCCTGATTTTACAGACTTTATCTTACAATATTTGGAAGTGAACACCACTTCACATCCTCTGTCACACATTTGACTTACACTGAGCAAATTATGTTTCAGCCCATCTACAAGTAGAACATCCTGGGCTTTTCCTTTACCATTACTCAAACTCACCATCCCTTTACCCTTGATTTTACTTGGCTCATCATTTCCAAAGGTCATATTTTTTGCTTTGGTTTTACTCATAGACAAAAACTTATCCTTGTCTCTAGTCATGTGCTTGGAACATCCACTATCTATATACTAGGGGTCTTTTTGTTTTTGAGATGAAAGTACTAGACCACATTTTTCACTAACTTTCTTTTTCCATGTGCTAACATTTCTGGCTAAGGGTTTTATCCTTGGATCTGCTTTGTAATTCTTTAGATGACAGTTTGCAGCTTTGTGGCCAAAGTTATGACAATTATAGCATTCGAGCTCATTGTTCAATAGGTCAAAGTGATTGGTGCAACTTTGTCTACTCATTATCTGTTTAGTTCTATGTTGAAAAGATTGTTTTTTTCTTGATCTCCTCAGTTGCATGTCTCTAAACTTAATTTGACAATTTGCAATCTTATGACCAAAATTAGAGCAGTAAAAACAATAACCATGGAAGAAATTTTGGATTATACATGCATAGGCCCTGATGAATTTTCAATGCGTAACCTTCGATGTGGAGCCTAGCAGTGCTAGATCCTTCCCCTAACTTCCGCTAATGTGACCATGCGAATGCGGGCACGACCAAAGGTGGTTTGAGATCAAACTACGTTTCACCCCACAATTTACCTCGTGACTCCACTTGTCCTTTCTCCAAAATTGTGGTTTGAATTGTGGCCCGCCCTTAACCTTTTAAAGTTCGTGCACCTTCAATCCATGCAATGCGACGGGACCGTCGATCTCATGATATCGACGGTGCTCCTGAACAAACGGTTCAGATCTATCCTCTCAAGTCCGTGGATCAGATCTAGCCTTCCTAAATCAACGACTGTGATTTACTTCGTGATCCGGGCTCTGGGAGTTTCAAATATCAAACCATTATTTTCTCTGTACATCAATCTTCCAGAGTCAAAGATCTGCGGACACTTGTTCTTCTCAATTTATGACTCTGCCTCTACTTCGGGAATTTGACCTTTCAACCTGATCAATGGTTTTGCGGCCCCTTTCTCAATCAACAGTCGAGATATCCTTCGGGTCTTCGGACTTCTGAAATCTCAAATATCAAACTTTACTTCTCCTCGAAGTATGCAGATTACTGCCACGTGTCCTCTTGGATCGGATGATTGAGGCTTACTTCAGGTCTTTATCCGGCGTCCACAGGATTACGCCACATATTTTCTGGATCAGACGACCCAGATTTACTTTAGACGATCTGATGCTTGAGATATTCTTCGGATGAGCTAATGACTTATATCTACTTTGGATGATCCGATGGTCGAGAATTTCTTTCGAATTTCCGGGTCTCTAGGCTTCGGGAATTTCAAAACTCAAACTGATGCTCTGGATCAGATGAACCAGATTCCCTTCAGACAATCTAACGCTTGAGATCTTCTTCGGATGATCTGACGACTGAGATCTACTTTGGATGATCTGATGTTCAAGAATGTATTTCGGCTCTCCGGGTCTTCGGGCTTTGAGAATTTCAAAACTCAAACTGATGCTCTAGATCAGACGACCCATATTCACTTCGGATGATTTGATGCTTGAGATTTACTCCGGATGATCTAATGAATGAGATCTATTTTAGATGATTGGACGATCGAGATTTACTTCGGCTCTTTGGCTCTCCGGGCTTCGGGAGTTTCAGATCTCAACTGAAAACTCTCAAAGTGATTTCTCTGGAGTTCACGATCCGTCACCACGTATCCCTTTGGATCTGACGATTGAAATTTAATATGACTCTCTGGCTCTCCGAGCTTCAGGAATTTCACTTCTCAACTTGAAATTCTTGAAGTGAGATTTCTATGGAATCTCAGATCAGTTGACATGTACTCCCCCGATGATCAACGAACCAGATTCTCCTCCTAGTGATGAACGATCTCAAATTACTTCAGCTGTTTCACCTCCTTTTGATCCACGAACTTTAAGAGTTGTGGATCTTACGCCACCTATCCTCCTTGATGATGGATGGTCCCAAACTACTTCAGGACTTCAAAACTTTGGTAAGTCCTCTTTCCTACGTGCGTAAAGCGTTAAGGCTCGTGCACCTTGTTTCGATCAGAGAACTGTTGGTCCTTCGTGCTGTGATCCAACGGTCATTGTCACCCTCTCTCTTGAGCTTCTGATCTCTCTGACTTAGAAGGTTTTCTAAGTGTTCATAGGTCTCGACCTTTTCTCCTCCTACGAGTCTGTCTCTTGGACCTCGTCTGCACATCTAGAAAGTGATATCTCTTCTGAGCTTTCTCGTCTTTGTCGTTGTTGTTTTTGCTATCAATGACAAGCACAGTGTTCCTGTAAACATTCCAATAGATTGTACATCCAAGTGGTCGAATTAAATGTTGACAAGTGGCATAGGAGAGCCAAGAAGAGGCTTCCACATAGTAGCCTCCCATTGGCTTATATTGGTATGGTTATGTAAAATTATGGAGTTGATGGGGGTCTAACCCACGAACGCCATAACCTTCCAAAGGTCTAACATATCCTCCATTACCAACGCACCATACAATAAGTTTTAACATACATATGGAAAATATTATATTTCAATTTGTATTGGAGTTTGATTGGGCAGAAAAAGGGGTGAGGGCCTAATACCTCGACCCTAGCCTTTGGTTAGTTGTACACCATAAAAAACTTCTATATTCGTGGGAGGGGCTTAAAAAATATGCGGCGGGTATAACCATTTATATATGGTTGTAACAATGTATAATCATACAACACTAAAAATGCTGAATTATATCGCGGTCGGTGGGGCTCGAACCCCTGCCCTGCCCTATATAACACTATGCCTTAACCAATTCACCCAAGGTGCATATTTGGTTCTGAAACCAACCAATTTTTATTAATTGCTTGCCACGAATTTCAGAGGAAGGTTAAGGGCCCACACCCTATTTAATGGCAACACAGACCAAGGTTGTACACAACACATAATTGTAAAGTTTTGTCTCATAATTCATGCCCAAGGGTACCTAAGTTGTGAGGCTACACCGTAAATCATGCCGAGAGGTACCTTGACGGAATTTCAAGAATTTTATACTCATTTTGCACTATTTTTCGCAAGGAATCCAATGATACACTTTGCTTATGCATTTGAGCGACATGTAAAAAGGTCATTATAAAATGAAAGCGTTTGAGAATTAATAAAAGAAGGTATCTATTGGAAGTGGACCCAGAGATGTAGCCCAAATTGGGTGAACTCCATTTTCCAACTTGTGTATGTGAGTTCATTATTGTTGTTCATTTCAAGCTCAATTATTTGCGAGTCATTTTATCATAAAAGTGGGTTTGGTTAAAGAAGTATTTCACATGTAATTTGCATAGAATCAAGTAATCGTTTTATTTTGAATGTCAAATAGATGTTTCTTATGTAATACAATATTAATAAGCATCTAAGGGTATTTCAGATCAATTTGGTATCAGAGTAGGTTTGATAAGTGTTTGCAAGTGAATGCTTACAAGAGCCAAACTCAAATTTGGTAAAGGAAAACCTGCAAGTTATAAGTCTGAGATTGGAAAGAGATCTCGAAGACATAAGATGGCTTATGAAAAAGGAGAAGAGGAAGATAAACTCATGAGCCATGAAGAGATCAAAGCTATGCTTCAATCATTGAAAGAAACAATAGATGAGTTAGAACGATGAATTCAAAATCCTGTAAGTGAATAATCTTCGGTAAAAGGAGAAGGAGTAGGTGAAGGTGGTGGAACTTTAGAGTCCCCTTCACCATCCTCATTATCATCATCAGTTTCTTCTGAAGCGATTAAAGATTCTTCTCATCGAAATAAGTCCTCTAAGAAGTCTGATCATAATATTCCATTATTAAAATTGGATGTCAAGTTTGAATTTCTGACCTATGATGGAGAATTGAATGCTGAGAAATTAGACAATTGGATCAAGCAAATAGAGGTATATTGTAGGGTACAAAAGATCATGGATGAGGCTACAAAGATATAGTTAACTGCTCTTCGACTAAGTGGCATTGACTTAATATGGTGGGAGAATAAGATGCAAGTTGATCTTGTTCAAAAGGGTAAGGTAATATCTTCCTTGGATAAGTTTACTAAGGCTATAAGGAAACAATTCTATCCATTGACACATATGAAAACGACAATGATTGAATGGAAACATCTAAGACAGGGTATTCAAGCATATACTCAAGAATTCAAAAAGAAGGCATTGTCATTAGGGATTCTGTTGTATACTCATGAAACTCTTCTGAAATATATTGGTGGCATGCACTCATATCTTTGTCATACTATATTAATGTTTATCCCTACTAACATTGATAAGGTATCAATACAAGCTACACATATAGAGGCTAGTAAGGGTAAGCATGCGAGTGAAGATAAGAATCCATTCAAGTTAGAGAAGAAACATAAAGGTAAATGGAAGAGTAAGAAATCAGCCACAATGAAGCAAGATGAGGGAAGACCTACATGTTCTCACTGTAAGAAAAAAGGACACGAGGAATCACAGTGTTGGAAGCTACATCTAGAATTACAACCAAAGAAATTCAAGAAAAAGGGGAAGCAAAAGATTATTGCATCGACTCATTAGGATCTAGGGTCAGATTCCAAAGATGATTCTAAGATCATGGCCACAAGAAGTAAAGGTATATCAACTATCAATGCAAATTATTCAATTCAATCTGCCAATGTGGAAAGTAATATTGATCAACAGAAGAGAAGTGAGCTTTTTCATGTCAAAGTTATAGTTAAGCATACCAAGGTAGATACTTTATTTGACAATGGATCTCAAGTTAACCTAATATATGAAGCGATTGTTCAGAAGCTAGGTTTGAAGATGACCCCTCATAACAAGCCATGTCCATTAGGTTAAGTGTTTGACGATGCTAAGTTGTAGGTAACAAAGAAGTGTAAGATCAGGTTTGCAGTTACAACTAAGTTCTTTGATGAGGACAAGTTAGATGTTCTGCCTCTTGACATTTGAAACATTGTCTTATGTAGTCCATATCTGTTTGACAGGAAGGTTGTATTCTACTCAAAAGTAAATAAATATCATCTTTTCAAGGAATGGATTGAATATATTGTCAGAGCTCATCGCATTGAAACTAATGTTTCTTTAGTGAGCACAAGGAAAATGAAGAGACTTGTGAGTGCAAGTAAATATTTTATTCTCTTGATAGTGAAATGGAAAGAAAAAGATATAACATATGCTTTATCAGATTGTGATCCAAATCATAAACAAGAGTTTATCAACATCATATCTAATTATGACGAGTTGTTTCAGGAACCTACATGGTTTCCTTCTAAAAGGGAGGTAGAACATGAAATATATTTGTAGCAAGATGCTCCTCTTCCGAACATTGAAATGTATAGGTCATCAGTGATTGAGAATGCAGAAATAAAGAAGCAAGTTTAGGAGCTGCTCAATAAAGGAATCATTATACCAAGATCATCTTCGCATGGTTCTCCTATTCTATTAGTTCCAAAGAAATATGGCATGTGGAGGATGAGTATCAATTTTTGAGTCCCGAACAAGATTATGGTAAAGAACCATTATCCTCTTCTCATAATGGATGATCTATTAGATCAGTTAAAGAATTGTGTTTATTTCACTAAGTTGGATTTGAGAAGCGGTTGCCATCATATCAAAATTGTAGAAGGTGACATATAGAAAACTGCTTTCAAGACCAAGCAAGGCTTGTTCGAATGGTTTGTTATGCCATTTGGGTTTTGTAACACACCAACATTTTTTTAGAGTGATGATTCATGTGTTTCAACCCTACATAGATTATTTTGTTATTATTTATCTAAATGACATATTGATCTTTAGTCGAAGATGGGAATATCATATAAAGCATGTCAAGACAGTCTTTGAACTATTGAAGATAGAGAAGTTGTATATCAAGTTATCTAAATGTGAATTTGACAAAAATTCTCTGGTATATATGGGATACATTTTAGGGAATGGTCAGCTAAAGATAGATCCCACAAAGGTAGAAGTCATTGTGAAATGGCCCAAGCCAACTACTTCCACCGAAGTCAAGAGCTTCTTAGGAGCAGTACAGTACTGGAGAAGATTCATTGCTAATTTATGATACATAACAACACCTCTACATGAATTAACAAGTGTTAAACAATTATTTCAATGGGGAGGAAAGCAACATAAATCCTTCGAGAAATTGGAGGAAAAGATAAGCACTGCACCAGTTTTGGTGTTGCTAGATCTACAACAACCATTTGAGATTCAAACCGATGCAAGCAGATATGGGTGTAGTATTGATGCAATGAGGTAAACCTATATGTTATCATTATGAGACTTTTACTCAGGCTGTGATTAACTATCCAACATATGATAATAAATTGTATGTGTTGGTACAAAGTGTAAAGAAATGGAAGCATTACTTAATGGGAAATGAGACAATAGTTCATACCGATCATCAACCATTACAGTATTTGCAGTCACATGCCAAGCTACAATAGTCATAACACTTAAGGTGGATGGTTTTTCTACAACAGGTTCATTTGATAATCAAGTATAATAAGGGTATTCATAACAAGGTTGCAGATATGTTGTAAAGACCAATAATTAATGCATCCACAATACTCAGGTATAATCCTTTAGCACATGAAAGTTATGCAAAACAATATGCTAGGGATGGTGATTTTGAAGAAGTATATGATGCATTAACTTGCGACAATCAACATTTAGATTATTATATGCATAACAATTTGTTATATCATCTTGGGAAACTATGTATACCAAGAGATGAAAGAGTAAATGTAATCGGATAATCTCATACATCTCTCATCTCTAGTCATTTCGGGGTTGGTAAGACAATTGCATAGTTACAAAAGGTATTTTTATTGGCCTCGAATGAATGAAACCATTTCCAATTATATCAAAGGGTGTGTTATGTGTACCACAAGTAAGCCTAGCCACATAAATCTAGGATTATATACACCACTTCCAATACCTTCTCAACCATGGGAAAGTATCTCCATGGAATTTGTAGGGGGTTTGCCGATGTCCAGGACATGTCATGATTATCTATATGTTGTGGCAGATAGATTCAACAATATGTGTTTTCTAATTCCATGCAAGAAATAGGTCACAACTGAACATACATCACATATGTTCTTTGTTAATGTATGGGTTCATTTTGGAATTCCTACATCTATAATATCAAATCGAGACTCTCGTTTTTTGGGAAAGTTTTGGTCTCATTTATGGGAGTTAATAAACACTAAGTTGAAGAAGAGCACAAATTTCCATCCACAGACAAATGGACAAACAAAGGTGGTAAACAAAACAATGGTACATATACTTTGAGGATACTGCAACAAGAATCCTAAATTATGGGATAAAAAATTACCTTATATACATCATGCCTATAATCATGCCATACATTCATCTACTCAAAAAAATGCTTTTGAATTATGTTGATCATAAACACCAGGTTGATCAGTTTGAAGTCAGTGATCAAGTATGGTTACATATCAACAAGGATAGAATGAAAGGTGAAGGTAAAAAGCTAAGGCCAATCCGATATGGTCCATTCAAGATCTAGGAGAAGATTGGTACTAATTTATTTCATTTATATCTACCATCCTACATGAAAATGTATTCAGTGGTAAATGTTGAGAATTTGAAGCTTTAAAGCCTCCTATGATTATGGATGAATATGAAAGTATTGAGGTTCCAAGATTTGATGATTTTGCTCAAGAATATTTGGACGAGCTACGAGAAGATGTCATTCTCGATAGAAGAATCAAAACTTCACAACGAGGTGATGTGGAATATCTTCAAGTTGGTATTAAAGGGGTAAAACCAAGTAAATCAAAATGGATGGAGATTATAAGGGTGAGGGAACTCTACCCTCACTTAGTTGTTGAGTAATCAAAATTTTTGGAGGTCCAAAAGTCTTCCAATGGGGAGGAATGATCTAGGAGGATCCAAGAATGATCACAAATGTCCAGGAGGATCCAATACATCCATAGAGGTTCATAATGGTTTAGAAATGCTCAAAATTTGTTCATCCCCAATTCTCTCTAAAATTCCATAAATGAGTAGAGCTCAAATATAGATTTTCCAATGGTGGGAATTTCGCTTCAAACGAAGTTTGTATGCAAAAGTTATGAGTGGTCAAAGTTCAAGTCAAACATGTCAAAGTGAAAGTCAAAGGGGTAAAAGGGTGACACTTATCACCACTGCAAGGGTGGCATGTGGCATGACCATACAGATGATGTGGCCACACCCCAAGGTTCCACGTGGGATGATACATTGACTAGGAAGATGAGTTGGTAGCTAACAGGGAAGAGCATACATCCAAGTGGTCGATTTAAATGTTGACAAGTGGAATAGGAAATCTAATGAGAGGCTATCACGTGGGAGCCTCCCATTGGCCTATATTGTTATGGTTATGTAAAATTATGGAGTCGACGGGGGTCGAACCCACGACCTCCATAACCTTCCAAAGGTCTAACATAGCCTCCATTACCAACACGCCATACAATAAGTTTTAACATACATATGGAAAATATAATATTTGAATTTGTATTGGAGTTTGATTGGGTGGAAAAAGGGCCGAGGGCCTAAGCTCTCCACCCTAGCCTTTGGTTTCTTGTACACTATATAACCTTGTTATATATGCAGGAGGGGCTTAAAAAATATGCCGTGGGTATAACCATATATATATATATATATATGGTTATAACAATGTATAACCATACAACACCAAAAACGATGAAATATATGGTGATCGGTGGGGTTCAAACCCCCGACCTACCATATATAACACTATGCCTTAACCGTTTCGCATAAGGTGCATATTTGGTTATGAAACCAACCAATTTTTATTAATTGACTGCCAAGAATTTCAGAGGATGGTTAAGGGCCCGCACCCTATTTAATGGGTGTGTAGATTGAGGTTGTACACAACACATAAATGCAGAGTTTAGTATTGTAATTTTTTTCCGAGGGTACCTAAGTTGTGAGGCTACACCGTAAAGCATGCCGAGAGGTACATTGATGGAATTTCAAGAATTTTATGCTCATTTTGCACAATTTTTCACAAGGAATCCAATGATACACTCTATTTTTGCATTTGAGCAGCATGTAAAAAGGTCATTGTAAAACACAAGCATTTGAGCATTAATAAAAGGTCTCTATTGTAAGCAGACCCAAAGAGGTAGCCCAAATTGGGTGAACTCTGTTTTCCAACTTGTGTATGTGATTTCATTATTGTTATTCATTTCAAGCTCAATTATTTGCAAGTCATTTTATCATAAAAGTGCATTTGGTAGATGTCAAGTAGATGTTTCTTATGTATTATAATATTGATAAGAATCTAAGGATATTTTGGATCAGTAGGGGAGGAACAAGAGGTGCTTGAGGTGGAGGAAAGGTAGTATGTTCAACAAGGTTCAAGTAGTCGGTTTGCACCAACTAATTGAACTCTTTCAAGTTGGTATCAGAATGTATTGAGAATCTCATTCTTTTGTTTCTTCCCTACTGCCCAAAAACATTAGGCACTCTTCCTCTCCAACCCTTGTTCCCTCTATTTCCATTGCGATTACTTTCGTGACTAAAAAAATATCATGTGTATGCCATCATCATAACATGAGTGCAAAATACTCAAAGCAAGATACAAACTCAACATGATAAAAATCAATTACAATTTGTTAAACATGATTTAGCCATGGCTCTGAGTAGCATAATCATTAAGCATAAAAGGGAAAGATTAATGGAATAAAAAAAAAAAGGAAGAAAATCCATAAGTCTGTAATCATTCAACTTTTCATTTCATATTTCAAAATATGAACTTGAAAACCTTCTTTAAAACACATTTGTATATAATGATTGTTTTTTCTTTTAAACATATTAACAAGGATATATATATATATATATGAGGATGAT
>CBVK0103038933.1:0-29330 GCA_900067695.1 Picea abies | reverse complement strand
TATCACAAAAGTTGCAATGTTTGTCAGTCTTCTTATTTTTATATTTTTCTTCTTTGTCACCATTAGGAGATGACGCTGTCTTAGCGGGTTTGCGACCCTTATGTTTCTTGTTGTTGCAGTGAGGATGTTGCTTCTTGGGATAATTGGGTTTATCTTTATTTTTGGAAACTAAGGCTTTGTTGGAGGTACCTGTAGTGCTGATCACTCCAAGTTGTACAAGCTTATCTTCCTCTCTAATCAAATTAGCAGCACAAAAGGACTCAAGAGTGGGTTTTTGATAAGATTTACCTAGAGCCTCTCCCATGGAATAAAAGGTAGATACAAACACATAATATGCACTACCTAGCTTAGAAATAATAAGATAGATTCAATGCTCTTCCTCCATTTTTATCTCACATTATTCACATAAAATTCTGAGTGTTTTAAACTTATATAGATAGTCTCCAAGTAAAGAAAAATAACTTGGACTTAAGCTCGGAACTTGAATTTGTAGCTATTGTGCTCGAATAATATTGAGTTTACGAAACAGAGATTCAATCTTTTCCCAAGCTTCTTCAGGGTCATCGATTTATTTAAGGCAGAACCTTAAATCATGAGAGATGGACATTATGATTAGTCCACGTGCTTCATCACTCCTATTATCCAATTTGAATTTCTTATCATCATCAGTGGGTTCTTTTTCCTTTCCCAAGGTAATCTGGTACAAGACTTTACTTCTTAATAAATATTCCATATGAGATTTCCATTGGAAGCAGTTGGTGCTAGTAAGAAAAAGATTATTGGAAGAAGACATATTACATCTATAGATAATATGGATTTAAAGACTAAAACTGATGTTTTGGATAGAAATATCTCAAAAAGTTAGATAGTTTTAAAAAGAAAATGACACCGAAAACAGACTTCGGATGTGAGAGTTATGCCCTTTTTAAAAAAGGCATAAATGGTAACCAAAGGACCACGTGGTGGTGTAAGTTGCTCTATGAAGTGACCCACTTTTATAAAGAGAAGCAGGGATGACTTTTACAATGAAGTTACTTCATGCAAAATAAATAACTCTAAAATAAAATGTTAAAGCTACTTATAGTGATTCACTTTTATACTTGAAGTCAAATACACTTTACAATTTTAGCATGGAATTTTTCAAAAAAAAGTAACAAAAGAGAGACCCGAACTCAAGACTTTTTACTTAATAAGACCACTTTTAACCAAATGGTCTAGCAAAACATATTGGGGGTGTTGTTTTAAAAAAGGCATAAATGGTAACCAAAGGACCACGTGGTGGTGTAAGTTGCTCTATGAAGTGACCCACTTTTATAAAGAGAAGCAGGGATGACTTTTACAATGAAGTTACTTCATGCAAAATAAATAACTCTAAAATAAAATGTTAAAGCTACTTATAGTGATTCACTTTTATACTTGAAGTCAAATACACTTTACAATTTTAGCATGGAATTTTTCAAAAAAAAGTAACAAAAGAGAGACCCGAACTCAAGACTTTTTACTTAATAAGACCACTTTTAACCAAATGGTCTAGCAAAACATATTGGGGGTGTTGTTTTTATTGTTGTTGTGGTGGTGGTGGTGGTGGGGGCGGTGGTGGTGGAAGACGGATTTGGAGAGCGTGCTAAAAAAAACTCTTTTAACACAAGAAAACAATTTTGGTTCTCGATGACAACAAGGGTTAGATCTCAGTTAGCTTACCTAGAAGATGCACCTTTTCCTATCTATTTCTTATTTTCCAAGATCGCACAGGGAATGGGAAAAAGAGAATACACATATCTAAAAGAGTAGCAACCCAGAAACAAATAATATAAAACTGAAATAAAACCAAAATAATACCCTGCAAAAAAATTAAAAAATGCATATTCAGGCGTTATACCTTAGGATTTGACTGAAATGGTCGTATCTTGGGAAAACAAAAACCTTTTCGAGTGAAACGAAAAGTGTTCCTAACTGAAATGAGTTCTCTGGATGCAATAGAATAATCCTCTCAGTCCATAAATTTACATAAATGAAATAAAATGGAGATGATGCAACTCGGCTTCACGATCTCGATCTACAATAGGAGAGGGTCTTCAAATAGGCTCTGATACCATGTTCAAAAACACAAGTATTCCAACAAAGGATGAACACCTTCAATATCCACTCAAAAGAATAGATCAAAGATCAACACACCGATGTTTTGACGTGGTAAAACCCCTATGGGGAAATATCCACGGCCCCAACCTACGTGACCACTTGGAGCAGTTTATTAATGCAAAAGAAAAAGATTACAGAGATATTTTACAAGAGAGTTTATCAAAACCAATCGTCGAAAAATGACCCTCCATGCTATTTAAATAGAGATCATGGACCAATCAGGTGTTAATCCACAGATAAATGGTTGTTAAGATAGATGTGAGTATGAACCGTCAGATCACTCTATGTCAAGAACATATCATGACCGTCAGATTTCCTAACTACAAATGCATACTAAATAAACATACTAAGAAACACAATCTTACCTAATGACACTTTAGACCAAGTAGATGTTAACTAACTCCTAAGTTTCTAAATATCATAACATTGATGACATTTACTTTTTGACGGGGTTATCTTGTTGAGGCTCTCATGTATCACTCTCGGGAAGCAGAGGTGGTGGATAAACCATGGACTATTACATTACACATCATTGCGTACTAGGTAAAAAAAATCATAGTGGCAAGGTTTCCATTAGGGATGTTCGAGATTTATCTTTGAGAACTATCATCTACACTATCACTTGGATGGCAGGGAATGCGACTCCTCACATGGCTTTACAAATCCACTTTCAGTATTCTATAGACTGTATGAAGCCCTGAGTCTTTAATTGATGCGAGGGTATTTTGAAAAACATGAAGAAACAACTGACAAAGTGTAGGAACGGTCGGTTGAAACAATTTGGCTATGGATCCATTTTGGTATGCTTATTCCTGGAGAGGGGCCTCATCTTACACCTACAACATGTGGAGTGGGGAATACTTACTCCACATGATCCTTAGATGAAAAGATGGGTGGATTTGATGGCCTGAAATGGTGGCATGCCAATCGTCAAATATGACCAAGATTTCTTCCAGTAGCTGAGGGATCAACTAATTATGGTTGAGGACTATGCTTATGCTGGGATCGATTTCTGTGGAGATCTCGACCTGACATTACCTGAGGGATCTTAGTGGGGAGAGATAGGTAAGAATAATTTTTTCATTATATGTTGTTTTGGGTATTTTAATTATAAAATGTTTTTTGTCATTTATCTGAGACTAATCAAGTGCTCTCAACAATGCAGATGTGGTGCCTTATCGGTCTCCAGTATCATCTCCTATTCAGAGGCAGAGAGAGATAGGCGTAGTGGTGGGTCGAGGGGTGGCTACTAAATATATCGAGGAGATCGAATAGAACCTATAGGGATTAACCATGAACACCCCTGACATCATGGTAGACAAATTACCTCAGTGCTACCAATGCCATATAGTTGGCACATCAACATTTACTGGTCGACTACTCTGTCGAGTGGCATGGGAATTCATTTGTTATAGAGAGAAACATACTTGATTTTTATGTATATGAATCCATGAGCTTCACCATTTTGACATTTTGGCCTTAGGAAAAACACTTTTTTGTAACTTTTGACGTATTAATATAAAGTTCCTATTGGCTTACCTGTCTTTTAAAATGTGTGTTTGGATTTATAAATGGTGTAAATGTCTATCTAAAACATAATTAACCAATGCATCTATTAATTTGTTTAGACATCTAGGAATATGTTGATACTAAATATAATCAAAATGTCTTTCCAAGATGTGAATTTTTAAGTAGGACTTATGATGGAATAAACATTACTCAATTGCAACACTACTAGCTGTGAATCAAGTCATACAATAAGACGATGGATTCCAAGTGAAATGGATTCAGTTTATAACTCAATAAGTGCACTATATTACACGATATTATTAGTTTCACAACCAAGGAAAACACCATGTAGACTGATTGTTGGCCCTTGACCAAGTTTTTAGGACCCTTGATAATTTTTGACCATTTTGGGACTTGGACAGGCTATTGAAGGAGAAGCACAAGTCAAAGTGGAGATTGCGGGATTTTATCCCCTTTTTAGGAATTTTTGGGTTTTGGGCATATGTAATGGGTATGGGGATGTCGGCCCATGGTTTTATCCATGCTTAGGCCTATTTTGTAATGAATAAATAGAAGTCTAAGCAATGTAAGAAGTAGTGACTAGTCAGTGTGAGCCATTGTTTCTAAGTGAAAAAGCAGATCATGTGATTTGGGTGCGCACTGTGTGAGACTCACAAGGCTAAGTGAAAGAAACTGCAAAATACTATGTAAGGCTCTGTGCCTAGATCTACTTGGGGAAGGAGGATCTGGCGAGGTGTGCAGATCTCTTGTCTTGTGTGGAGTTTATTTGGAGGCTTTGTGCATGTAAGAAAATTGAAAGAAGCTAATAAATAAGATGAAGAGTTGGTGGATGTAGCCCCAGGGAGGGGGCAAACCACGTATATCCTGTGTTGTGAATGCTTTGTGCTTTATGATTTCTCTCTTGTTTATGTGATTCAATTCTTAGTGCGTTGTTATATGATAGATGAATCTGATATGATAGCTTAGTGTTGAATAGTGTGAACAAATGCTAGATATGATCTCTGTTGGTATGCTTAGTGCTTGAATCTATTGGATCTATGTGAATGTTGTGCTAGTCTATTGTTAGGGTTTATCTGCGTTGTGAACTAAGGCTAAATATTAACATGCTATAATTACTAAGTGCTTTGTTAAGGTGTTACAATCAAAGATCTATGTCCTAGCTAAGGTTGCAGACATCTGAGTCCTGCAACCACCCCTACCTCTACCTTGGGTGAGACTTCATCTTCTTCGCAGGTGTCTCCAAAAGGGTCGGTAGTTAGGGTTTTGTTTGTGTGTTGTTGTATCATTGAACCCCGGGTTTTCCCCTATGCCAACAAATGGTTCTGTTGTCGGGACCTAAAACTGTGATTTCTAGGAACTGAGGAAGAAGAAGCTTTGTGAAAAGATCAGGACCTGAACCTGTGATTGTTGGGAACTGAGGAAGAAGAATCCCTGTGCAAAGATTTGACCTCAAACTGTGAAAGTTCCATGCATATATCTGTTTCCCTAGTGCACAATACTCTACTTGGATTGTGAAACTCTATGTTAAGAAGAGAAGTCTAATCTGAAAAAAAGAGGTAAGATATTAAAGCTTTGTGCTCTGAGAAAGGTAAGAATAATGAAAAGTTTTAGATCTAGAATCTTTGTGCTCTACTGAAAATAAGATTAGTGGAAATTTTTGTTTCAAGAATATGGATCTAGGTATTTTTGATAAATTTTGTCCTAGCCTAAAAACTACGACACAACTAGAAGAAAGAAGATTTGATATGAGTAGATCTAATAAGAATAGTGAAAGGTATTTTATTCCTATGCATAAAAAGAATGTTTGAACTAAAAAATGGATGCAGGATCCTAGAAATAATTTTTTATAGGTTAGCTACCATGATCCTAGTGTGCAGTACATGAAAGGCTGGGGATCATTTAAGAGAAAGAGAGGATTAACTCTTTGTTACAATTGTAGAAAACTGGGACATATTGCTAAGGAATGCCCTGGTAGAAGACCCAATCATGTTTGTTGTAAATCTATGGATCATGAAGTTTTGGATTTCCCTAGAATGATTACTAAGGTTGAAAGAATGAATAGGAGACAAGAAAACCATGAGGAAGGTCAAGAAACTAAGATCATGGAAGAACCCCAGAAAGAATCAGAAATTATACTATTGAAAATGAAAGAAACCATGAATGATCATAAAAACATCAACTTAACAGAGATCTTCAAAGAAAAATAATGCATAGAAACAAGAATAGGAGACTTTGACATTGACTGCATTTTGGATGAGGAAACACAGGTGAATATCATGACAGAAAGAACTTGGGAAATTTTAGAAAAGCCTGCTATGATTCCTTCATTAGGAGGAATAGGATTATCTAGAGGAAAGTAGATAACCCTATTTGGAAGACTTACCCAGATATCTATGAGTGCTCATGGAACCTTGACGAAAGAACATTTTGAGGTTTTCAAAATTATTAAGAACAACACCCGATTTTCTATGTTACTAGGAAAACCTTGGATCAAAAACGATCAATATAGAAGAAAAGAAGAGGAAGTATTAAAACATAAGAAGCAAGAATTAAAAGATTTCATGACTAGGAGGATCACACATTTGATTGAAGAACAAGAGAATAGGTCGAAGTTATTCAGAACCAAAAACTTGGATGTCGAAGTTGAAAGGACACACGAGGACTTGAGACACCTATTTGTATAGGAAAGTAGAGAACCTACACCAGACAAAGAAGAAGTATTTCCCTTGAACCCTAGTAAAGACTATCAACAGTGCGAAGTTACTATGCCCATAGAATATCAGAATCAAAATAGAAATAGGAATATCAAGATGAAGATCACCAGGAAGAAGGCTAGAAATCTCAATAAGAAGAAAGCAAAGATAGAAAAGTTACAGAAAGTTCTAGAAGGAACTGCGCAAAAGGAAGGATTCTAGAATCTAAACTTCGTCCGGATACTAGTACAACACAACATGGCACCTCTCCATGGAGAATCAATATGATTTTTGGAGGCATTATAAACATTAGCCCGATGACCTGAACAATTATAACAACAATTATGGCCAGAAATCTCACCATCAGACTGTTGGACTGTGCCATAATGGACAAGAACTGCATTAATGAAGGCTTCTCGCCTGTTGGAAAGATCTGTTACCTAGTTTTCTACTTATTCCATAGAGACTTGCAATGAGAAAATTTTTTCCACCCATGATTATATGAGCTAACATATTATTTGATTTCGCATAATGATCATCGAGCTATCACCATCCATCCCATTGCATTGAGTAGTTTCTCTTCAACCTGAGATAGTTAGCCACAAGCATGTATGTCCAAAGAACTTAGCGTAGTCGAAGAGTCTGTGAAGGAGATAATCATTGACCTCATGACTAAAAAGGTAATGTCTGTGGGTGTACAAGATTCATCGATGAGAGGAGTGTAAGCCTCCCCATCGACTACTCATGGATCCAGACCATTCCAAGCTGCGACTGAGAAAATGACCAAGCATAGAGATGACTTGGCGAATGTGAATTTATTACCGTCCATCCTACCTGAGTACATCCCACCCCTAGCCAGTGTAGTGAGTCACGATAATGTCCCAAGGGACTTCAACTACACCGTAATCACTGTGTATCTCCCAAAGGGGATATGCACAATCAAACCATAGCTAGAGAGGATTCTGACCTTGAAAATTAGCAACTATAACCTGGGAGATCGTAAGAGCTATGGAATGATTTCACCTCACAAATATTTGACCAAGATGAAGGGAAAGAAGATGAAGATCATCTCTTAGTTGTGGACCATGAACCTCGCATAGTCCACCCTTTTGAATGCAATAAAGATCCCACATTTTGGAAGGCACTAGGAGGTTTACACCTACGTTAAGATCCTACTTTCATGCTTCAACGACGGCTATCTGTGGTTGGATAGACATATCACTGTTGATCCTACAATGTTCCATAGGATCACTGGATAGAGCATGCAGGGACCAGATCCACAAGACTTCTACCCATGAAAAGTTGCAGACCGTGCCTTGGAATAGACGATTAAAGAAACATACGATGATGTTGAGAAGGGGATGTGAGGCTACAAGGTAGCCTCCATCCAGAATGGCGCAGTGCACCTAGCATGCCAATTAATTGCAGGAAATCTAGTAAGAAAGAATAGACCCACATAGGTTACAGGGTTTGTCATTGACCTCGTTGGGAAATGCGTGGAAGGCCTATAGATGAACTGGATGAAGTACCTAGTTAACCAGCTCGAACTGGATTTCCGTGAAGCTCAGAATCAGGGCTATGAGTTTCACTTCAACTAGCTCCTGATCCTCATTGTGTTTATTGCTTGGGAGAGGTCGGAAGGTGCGACCTTCTCTGAGATCGAGCCATTCGAGCCGCTCACTGTGAATTTCACAACACTCTATTATTCAAGCGATATGGGAATGTAGTGGCAGTCAAACACAGTATTTCATACCTACTACCTACAGCTTAGGAGGGCTATTGAGTCCTTCCCTCGTATGACATCGAGCACCCTCGACAGGTTCAGGCCTCTTATGAAGTTCTGCATAGATAGGAATTTTATTTATATTACCGAGCGCATCGATGAAAGAAAAGAAGAACTTCATTATTACTACAAGCTCACTACAGAGAACCTATAATAAATCATTAAATACTAGCCTACAAAAATCCTTATCCCTGCTGACCTTGTAGATCCGTCTGACCCAGACCTCATTAGAAACTTGGTGGTTAATCGTGAAGAGTATGATTCCCCAAGAAACAACAAGAAGAAAAAGAAGCAAGATGTATAGGAAGTACACAACATATCAGACGAGATTGCATCTGAGTCACCTAATGGAGGAGGTGATGGAGAAGTGAACAAAGAGAAAAAACAACAAGAAGAAGATAAGAAAGGTGAAGTAACACCACCACAGAACCTACCTGATGACACTGATCCATATAAGAAAAGGAAGGTATCCCCCATGAAACCTTCATCGTGGAAGAAGTCCAAATCTAATAAACCAAATATGCAGAATTGATCAGGGGATCAAATTTTGCTCAAAAATTCAAAGTTCTTGAAATCACTTCAAATTGAACAAGAGCATAGGCCTCGTTGTTGCGAATCCAACACAACTCATTTCATTTGAAATGAACATCGGGAGAGAGAGATATTACGATCTGTTCGAATCGTTAAACATGCAAAAAAAAAGTACGCTGACTGTACATTCTGTATAGTTTGTACAGGCTGACGTGGCAGGGTCGTACAACCATATGATGATGTGGCATGTGATGATGTGGCATATTCTGATTGGCAGATGTGGTCGAATTGTGATGTGATACGTGGCATCATTTTTGGTCAATGGTATGGTGACACATGGCCCAGTCATGGGCTGCCACGTGGCACCCCTTTATTGGCTATTGGCTTGTTATTTAAAATTTTTATGTGGAGTCCGTGGGATTTGAATCGGTGACCTCCCCCATAGTCCAAAGTCTTGGCAAGAGCCACCCTACCAATGCGCCCACATGTTGTTGCTTACTATATAACAATTTGTATTTAATTTAAGTTCAAACTATTGTAAATGTGGGTGGGGGTCAGGCTGGGGCTTAGCCCCAGCCTGTGGTTTTTTGTTACTATGTGACCACTTATCACATGGAGGGTGCACATGGGAGTTGTGTTTTGAATGGAGCCCTAGTCGCATGGTTTTATATATATGACCATACCCTTTGTAAAATAGCGCACGGGGTTTTTAAAACATGTAGCCCGTGGTTATATACATAACCACATGTGACCACAACCGAGGGCACGAGGTTTGAAACAATTGGGTTTTTTTGTTATCCCGAGGTCATATCGTGGACCTCATGTGCCTGATTGCTAGGCGGTTAGGGGCTGGGGCGCCCATAACCGTCCTACAGTTCGCACCGTTGGCACGATTGCACCCAGTGCCAGGTTTTTGCGCTTAAATAAGCGTGTGTGCTAGGTTCATGAAACAAGGGTGCAATTTTTAGATGCAGAGACAATAAGCTTGAAGGAGGGACTTCCAAGAAGCATAACTTCTTCATTTTTTGGCCAAACGAGGTGCCGAAAAAGCCCAGCTAGGGGTTTTTGGATGCTCTGAAGCCATTGGAGTAGTCTGTTGGTCAATTTGAGCATTGTAAGGAACGTTTTTGAGAACTTTGAGCAATTAATAATAATGATCCATTGGAACATGGACCAGTAGATGTAGCCCAAGAGAGGGGTGAACTCCTTTATCAGTTGTTGTGTTTATGTGCTTATTTTCATTGATTATACTGCTATTTATCTATGTTTTAAATGAGTAAATCCTTTTAATATATGTTGCAAAGTTGATCCATTTTCTTTTAACACATAAACTTTACTTGCAAATATTTTCAAGATTTCAAGTCTTCTTAATTTTCAGATCATGAATGTACTCACGTTCGACGACTTCGACTTCATTATTTCAGCTGTAGGAGATGCCTCATAAGATATTTTGCAAATAAATGAAGAAAAACAAGAATCCATGTACGATAGAACTGAAGCAGAACTAAGAGGTGTACAACAATCCCTTTATTCAATCCACGTAGTGTCCACTATGCCCCCACCCTCAGAAGAACCAGATTTGGGAGATGAGCCTGATCAACTCCACAGACTGGCTGATGTGACTGAAGCCCGCCTTCATCAAGCACAAGCTGAGAAATCCTAGGCCAAAGCATCCCTGAAAAAAGCAGAGGGGGAAGTTATATAGCAACAAAGGATTGCGCAACATGAGAAGGATGCTCTTCAAGTGAAGTTCGAAGAAGAGGGACCTGTCAACAAAGCAATAATCCAAGAATTCGCTGAGTAGGAGGTCATGGCACAATAATAGGTCAAAGTCGCCTGATCCAAGCTCGAGGCATTTAAGGTAGAGTTACCTAGAGCAGAGTGACTCAGGACAAGTCACAAGTGAGTGTTGGGGGCCTGTTGGCCCTTGACCAAGTTTTGAGGACCCTTGGTCATTTTTGACCATTTTGGGACTTCGACAGGCTGTTGAAGGCAGAGCACAAGTTGAAGTAGAGATCACATGATCTCGGCCCCTTTTTAGGGATTTTTGGGTTTTGGGCTTATGTAATGAGTATGGGGATGTCGGTCCATGGGTTTACCCATGCTTAGGCCTATTTTGTAATGAATAAATAGAATTCTAGGCGATGTAAGAAGTAGTGAATAGTCAATGTGAGCCATTGTTGCTAAGTGAAAAAGTTGATCTATGTGATTTGGCTTTGTGTGCACTATGTGAGACTTGCAAGGCTAAGTGCAAGTGACTGTAAAAGACTTTGTAAGGATCTGTGCCTAGATCTACTCGGGGAAGGAGGATCTGGCGAGGTGCACAAATCTCTTGTCTTCTACGCAGTTGATTTGGAGGCTTTGTACATGTAATAATATTGAAATAATATAATAAATAAGATGAAGAGTTGGTGGACGTAGTCCCAGGGAGGGGGTGAACCACGTATATCATGTGTTGTGAAATCTTTGTTCTTTATGATTGCTCTCTTTTTTATGTGATTCAATTGTTAGTGCGTTGTTATATGATAAATGAATCTGATATGATAGCTTAGTGTTGAATAATGTGAATGAATGCTAGATCTAATATCTGTTGGTATGCTTAGTGCTTGAATCTATTGGATCTGTGTGAATGATGCACGGATCTTTTGTTAGGTTTTAGCTGTGCTGTGAACTAAGGTTGAATATTAATGAACTGTAATTACTATGTTCTCTGTTAAGGTGTTACAATCACAGATCTCTATCCCAGCTAAGGTTGCAAAAATCAGATTCCTGCAACCATCCTTGCCTCTACCTCGGTTGAGACTTTATTTTCTTCCTAGGTGTTTCTGAAAGGGATGGTATTTAGGGTTTTGTTGGTGTGTTGTTGTAGCGTTGAACCCCGGGTCTTCCCCTCTGCCAATACTTATCAACTCATCTATAGGTTCATAGATTTCCCATGCAGGAGATGGTAGGTTTTGAGTACTGTGACTAGCACCATCAGCAAAGCCGACATAGGGTAGAAAATACATTGACATCTGGAAACCAAGAACAATACAAGGTAAGCAACTTGAAGGTGGAACAAGAAATGAAAAAAGCACATACTAGAGTATGATACACTAAAAATACAAAGCACTCATGAAAAAATATTTTAAGCATAGTACTTCTTCAAGTAAATCCCATTTATGGGTTCACCCAAAGGAACTGTATCATAATCTACCAGCTAATAAGCCCTTTTCTCCAACACTCATTTAATGATATACGAGCCACACTACATGGGCTCGAATTTACTAGCTCCTAATAATTCACGATCATGTTCGTAAAGGAGAACTAAATCACCCTCAGAAAAAACATGTGGTTTGACATGCTTGTCATATTGAGATTCGACACATTTCTTATGAGTTTTTATGACTAAAGAAACAACACAACGAGTCTCATCTAATTGCATCAAATACAAGAGACGTTCCTCTTTGGCTGAGGTGTTAGGGAGAAGTTTGACAACTAGTTTCAAATATGGGATTTCACATTCAGTCGACATAATAGCTTCGATACCATATACTAAATGGAAAGGAGTGAACCTTGTGGTAGATTTAATGGATGCTCGATAAGCCCATAATATAGAGAAGAGCATCATGTCCCAGCTTGACTTGTGAATTCCTACCATCTGTCAAAGAATAGTAGTGAGAAATTTGTTGATTGTTGGTCATTGGTATGTGGATAGTAACGAGTTGAGTTTTCATGTCGAAGAACCAACTTCTCGGTAAATTGAGACATCATGAAATTGCAAAAATGACTACCATGGTTAGTGATGATGGCTTGAGGGACACCAAACCTAGTAATGATATGATTGAATATGAACAACACTAAAACTTTCCTGGTATTATCAAATGTAGGCATCGCCTCAACCCATTTAGTGAAATAATTCATGTCTATGATAATGTATCCATGCCCCCCCGAGCAAGTGAGGGTTACATGTCATGAATTCAATGCCCCATTTAGTGAATGGAGCAACGAAAACTAGAGGGTAAAGAGGAGCAGGATGTGATCAAATCTTATTGTTATATGTTTGACAAGTGTGCCATTTCTGAACGACAGTAATGCAATCCTTAAACAATGAATGCCAGAAGTAAACAACTCGTAAGATCTTTTTGGAAGTGGCATACATAGACATATGACTACCACATGCTCTAGATTGAAAGTCATTTAAATCTTTCTCATCTTCATCAGAGGTTAGACATCGTCCAAATACATAATCGATATAATGACTGTAAAGGGTATCACCGAGGATGATGTATTGAAGGGATTGATACCGAACACGACGATGATCTACATGAGAAATATTAGGCATAAAAGTTGGGTTTGGAGATAAATGATAATGTCTCCATACTATATGTCATCCGAACTAATAAAAAAGAGAGACTTATCAGGAAAGGAATCCTCTTCCACAGTTTCTGTCTCAGTGGAGGGAAGTTCACATATCAACTTGACAAAAACCAAATATTTATTTGAATTGGCTCACTCAAACTCCAAATCAAACTCTTGGAGAATCACTATCCATTTGGAGTATCAATTGTCGGGTAAGGATGTGTTGCATAGGGTTTCAATTGAAAATTATGCTGGTTTTTTGTAATAATATATAATGATGAAAATGTTGCACAACTTGAACAGTTGCCAAGGCAAGTTTCTCCACATGCATATATTTGGTTTCGGTTGTTGTGCGACTCTGACTCAAATAGTAGATAACATGTTCATCGTGTGAATCATCTTCTTGGACTAGAACCATAGATATGGTAGAGTCTGAAGCAACTAAGTATAAGAAATAATCTGGACTATAATCGGGGGGAAATAAGAGTGGTGTATAGGTTAACGCAAGTTTCAAAGCTTCAAAGGCTTTGTTGGTAGTGTCATCACATACAAAATCGTGTCCCTTCTTAAGAAGTCGAGCGAAACCTTTCATTAGTTCAACATAATTGGGGATGAATCAACGAAAAATGTTTTCTTTCCCTTGCAAACTTTGGAGTTGGTGTAATGTAGAAGGAGGAGGAAAATTCATAATAGCTCCAACCTTCGAAGGATCCACCTTAGTCCCTTATGTAGAAACAATAAAACCAACAAGTCATCCGCACTCCAAACAAAAAACACATTTATGTGGATTTAATCATATCAGATAATATCGATAGCATAGGAAAATGGTTGTAAGTGTGTCGGGTGATCTTGGCGACGCAGGGAATGCATTGGTAAATCATCTAGGTAAGGTTGTACAATGTTCTTAATATCATGAAAAGCATAGGACATAGAGCGTTGAAAAGTCGCACAAGCATTCTTGAGACCAAAATGGAGTTTACAGTATGCCAAGGTTCCCTAAGGAAAACGAAAAGCAGTCTTATGTTGATCCGTAGGTAAAATATTTATTTGATTATAGTCGGAGAAACCATCCATCAAAGAGAATATTTCATTGCCGACACAATTGTCAACTATCTGGTCAACGAAAAGGGTTGGATAATTATCTTTAGGAAAATCCTTGTTGATATCCCTATTATTAACATAAGCATGGATAATTCCTTTCTTCTTCGTAACTGAAACAATATTGTACACCCAATCAGTCAACACTACAAGATAGACAAAACTAGCCTTAAGAATTTTTTCAACTTCGAGTTTAATAGCAGCAAATTTATGTGGATGAACTGGGCGAAGTCTCTGTCGAACAGGTTTAGCATCCGGGTAATTCTTAATTTTGTGTACAACAATATATGGATCAATTCCAAATATTTCTTCATAACTCCATGCAAAAATGTCACGAAATTCTTGGAAAAGAGCCTTGTAAATTCGAATCTCATCTGCATAACATGAGGCACCAATATGAACATTTTCCACGATTCTAGGTTTAATCAAAATATCTCGAGGAGTGGTGGGTGAAATATTTCCCGAATTCCCTTCATACAAAACATTGTGTGTTGGTTCAGGAATAGGGGGAATAGTAAAAATAGTGGATGGATTGAAAATTCGTTGGTAGCTCTCTATAGTCTCGAGTTCTAAGAAGAGGATAGAACTATGATTCCCATCGTCCCATGGGGTAAATTCCATGGACATAACTGTCATGATCATGTCATAGGTGTGAAATACCATGTGAAATACATCAGTAGACATATCTAAGACAGAACGAGGAGAAGTAATTTTCGATTGAATAGCTTGATAAGCTAATTCTACCGGACTTAAAGGAATTCAAATACCATAATGAAGACAATCGTTAGAGCTAGGTACTATCCAAGGGTCATAAGACTCAGGGATTTCACCAATAATGGTTAATATCATGTTAATCTAAGAGACAAAAGGAGGAGGAACATCAAGTGGTGGAATGGGAAAGGTACCCATTAATCATGAATCCTCTAAAATACCCACACCAACATTCGCATAACCAAGAGGTGTTTTTGCAATGAAAGGAATGTTACTAGTGCATGAATAAGAACTAATGAAGATGAGTTGGTCTATGGTAACAAATTTTCCTTGGTGAGGGAAACATATCATACAGAAAAGAGTAGAAACAGCCACACACATAAAATCAATCCAATTACGACCAAGTATAAGGTTGTAATTGAGAGGTGCATCAAATACCCCAACCTCAAAAGTAACTGCCTTTCCTTCTAACGTAATATATAACAAAGGAAGAACACCATAAGGTTTAAATATTGTACCATTAAAATATTTTAGATTATTGTGTGACTCGGTAAATGTAGGAGAGCCAATGGCTTTCCAACAAGTAACAGACACGACACAAGTTGAATCTCCTTCATCAACAATGGTTTGAAAAATGTTCTTATTTTCCACAATGACTTGTATTTGAAATGCTAATTCATGAGGGAGTCTTGGAATGTGATCTTCCAAGTCAAATATTATCAAGTTTGAATAGGTAGGATCAATTCAACCAATAGCCTTTAACATTTCCTTCCATTGCATAGGACAAATTTAAAGGACTTCAAGAGCTAACATTGTAGAAGGTGCATGTGCAAGTTCTTCTACAATAGTGTAATTTTAAGCGGCATGTGCATGGGGGTTAAATGATGACTTATGAACAACACCCTTAGGAGGAGGATGAAGAACTGTATCTAGACTCAATTTTTCAATATGAAGAGGACCATTGGGAGGTCAAGTCAATGGAGGAGGTTGAACCAATGGAGGTGGTGAATCATCAACTTTCTCTTTTTAAGGAGTATAATCTTTGGCTCGAATAGCAACTGCAACTTTGTTCTTTTTGGAGTCACTAGTACACATCAATACATAAGATGTGGTAGAGGGAGAAGGTTGGTGATGAATAACCAATTGGGCATGTTGCTGAGAAGGAAAATATTCTGACAAAACGATGGGTGTAGGAGGTGGTCCAGTCCCTTGCAGGAACTTAGTAACCTCAACACATCTCAGAAAATATTTCGTATAATGATCCTCACCATAGAGAAGACAAGGATAGCGAGGTTTTGTCTTTTCTTTATCATCAGCAGGCTGAGTCTTGGGTCTATCAGATTGTTGCTTATTATTTTTATCCTCTTTATTCTTTCCCTTCCCTTTATTTTTATTTTTATTTTTACTGGTAGGTGTATACTGAACCGTATTGACCTCAGAAGTTTTACCTAGAGAAGGAGTCGAAGGAGTAGTATTTTGTACATTAG
The DNA here is from genome assembly GCA_900067695.1 of Picea abies. Classification (NCBI taxonomy): domain Eukaryota; kingdom Viridiplantae; phylum Streptophyta; class Pinopsida; order Pinales; family Pinaceae; genus Picea; species Picea abies. The sequence goes on along the minus strand of CBVK0103038933.1, from coordinate 13,017 downwards.
GAGTAGTAGATTTGGGATTGGAATGAATATATTGTTTGGACTGAGTCTTAGCATGAAAAGTGTCAATCACACCATCAACAATATGATATGCTACTAAAAGTGTTTGGGTTGGATTTGTATATGGGCGAGGAACATCAGGGATCAAGTCATATAATGTCGATTTTTGAATAAACTAGATCCAAGTATTGAGCACGAATAATCATCTGCTCTTTAGTGACAACACCACCCATGGAAATTTCATGGGCTATAGGACCAATTATTTACTTCGTAAATCACTCAACCAATAACTGATCGGGAAGGGGAACTTTGATTAAGCGTCTTCTCCTCCTCCACTCATGAATATGATTAGAAATATGAGTAGAAAACGATTGTTTAAAAGAACTCAAAATTTTGGTTCCTATCTGATATCGTATTGGTAACTCATAATGTTTTAAGAAATCCATAGCTCAGGTGTTGAAATCATTGAAGAATCCTCAGGGAAATTCAATATACCATTTGGCATCCAAACCCATCAGACTTCGTTGGAAAAGACGCAATCTAATGGAGTCATCCATCAAGGAGTTAAATGAACACCAAAGATGAAATTTCATGACATGATTATTTGGTTCTTCTCTTGATCGATCATCAAACTTAGGAATGTCTGATGGTAACTTGGAAGGTATGACCAGCCAATAAGGAGAATGCAAGATAGGATCATTCAAAATCCTAGATAAATCTGGTAAATCCAAAGTATAACAAAACGACAATTGTCTGTTCACTTGAGGAAACTGGTAATTTTGAGGAGTTAATCCCATAAGTGTACCAGTAGGACCATAAGAAGTTTGTAGATAGTTATAGGGTCCTGCCAAATTCGGTGGTGGAGGGTTTTAAGTCACGTAGCCAACATGTGTTGGTTGATTGGGTATGCTACCTTGGAAAGGATCATTAGACTAAAAATCTTGACCCAAGGTAGAATTTACAAGGCCTGGATATGGTTTCCCAGGATTGGGGAGTACAAAATTATGTACCTGAGGAGTTTTCCCCCCAGGTGGTTGTTTATTTCTTTAGAAAGGAAAATTCCAAGGTTGATATTGTAATCTAGGTGTATATTTCCCATATACAGAGTTATGACTCCCAACTTGGGGTTTCCCCCCAACTTGAGGTTTCCCCCCAACTTGGGGTTGGCCTCCAATAGGAATTTGAAAACCAGAAGCGACATAATGGCTTGTGCCTCCAACTTGATGGGAGATACTTGGGCTAGGATGATTTGATCCTCCAGGTGGAGGTGCAGGAGGAATGCTAGACCCTCCAGAGATAACCTGGTTAGGTGTGGGAGCAAAACCACTAACAACATTATACCCAAGTGGAATAAAAAGAATAGGCCCTATGGATGGACTCAAGGTAGGATTAGCAATAGAAGTATTAAGAGCGTTGTACTTAGTTGAAATTGATGGAATTTATCTAGACTGAAGTGGTGTTCCAATAGGACATGTGTAACTTGTGGGACCATGGTAGAGCTAGTGAGCTGGAGGGGAAAAAATGTATGATAAGCAACCAACAACCAGTCTGAAACCGTGACAACATTACTGGTTGCGCCCGTAAAATGATCTAAAGGTATTGTATAAGCAGTGTAAGTCACATGTGTATGTGATGACATAGGTTGATTTGGGCTCATTCCTAGTTTATCAAAAATATTATGTCTCGAGGAGGTCCTCCAAAATGAATGGACGAGAACTGAGCTAGGATCATAAATTCTAGTAGTATGACCTAGTGTTATAAATGATTCACTCTGAAAGGGTGGATCATCTACACCAGATTCTACGTAAGGTCCAGTAGGTATTCTAGTATAGTATTCAGTAACAAAGTCTCCCGATGAGCTTATTCAGAGAAAAAGTGGATCTTGTATAACACTCAGTAACAGATTTATATGAAGTGTTTATTCTACCAATGGAGTATAAATTCCAATCTCAGAGGATGTGTCTTTATTGACTACTCCTTTAGGAGAAGGACCCTCTGGTGAATTAGGAAGCAAAGGAGTGTATTATTCTGTCTCTTCTGGAGGCAACCATTGCATCCTAAATGAATGGAGAGGGCCAATGTTGGTTGCACCAAATAAAGAATGAAAGAAACCGATGGCCAACTAGAGAAACAAAAAACACTAAATAATAAAATCTAGATATCAAACATGCAAACAAACCTTCTTATTTCGAAGTCACTAGTTGGTGATGAAATCCAATTTCGTTAAATCAAGACAAGGAGGGGATGGGATAAAGTAGGTGGAAAAGTTACGTTGAAAACCTTCTTAACAGACTTACACCTTGGTTCAATCTCCCACACATAATCATGGGTATACCCTCCAAGGAGCCTGAGTGAATTTGGCCAACGTCGATTCTAGGTACCATGAAGACTTTCTGCTCCATAGTCACCTCGTGTAAATACTCTAAAGAGATAGGCTAGTAAGGTTACCAATTACGACAATGATTCTTGGGGAATTAGTCGACAGTCCGATCCATGCAGAAGGGCAACGTATCTAAGACCGAAATCTCCTCGAGAAGGTCCGCACATGATTTTCTCCTCAAGTGACCCTTGATAATACACACAATCTATACACTTATACCAACAATGCAGGTTGATTAACTTTGTCGGCCCTAATGCGACCTCGTTATTGATCCTTTTGTTAGAAGGGCTTCCCATGAAAAAATGTAGCAAGTGGATTTAAACTCTCCCTGTCACAAGATACTATTGTGTGTTTTGATGCTTTGGAGAGTGTTCCTCACAACCTATTCCAAAGTGCTATCCTAGCTAATGTTGGTGTATAAAAGTTGCTAGATAGATTTTAAAATTATGTTGAATTTTAATGGTTGTTGCTTACTCAAAAAGGGAAACGGAGATGAAACTGATGATGTATTTGACCTTGAACCAATAAAATGAAAAAACGATATGATATGAAATCATTTCATTCGATGAACTCTAATTACAATAGGGAGAAGGTTTCTCTGTCCATAATACAAAAAGTTACAAATCGCAATTTCTCAATCTTTGAATGACATTGATTCCAAACAATCAAAGTTACTAAATTTTCCAATTTTCTCTTTCTCAACAAATATTTGAATGCAAAAAAATTCTTGTAAAGACTACTAAAATAAGAATAAAATTCAGTCCTTTCCTTTTCAAATCAAAACAGAGTTGAAATTAAAAAATAAAGAGTTGTGCAAGAATATCAATACACTCACAACACTATTTCCCAAACTAAACTTAAAATGCAAGCAAAAATGAAAAGATAAGAAAATTTATTTGTCTAAAGTGAACAAAAATTGTTTTCCAATCAACACTAATCCAAAACTTAAAAATCAATCCAAAACTCAAAAATGTCAAACCAACTTATCTAGCAAGCACTTAGGGACAAAAACTTGAGATTATACCCTTGGAATACGAATTAAGAGATAAAACTTATAAATCTTATGAGAAAGACTCTCAATACTTGAGAAACAATCAAATTCAGGCTTAAAAGATACAAACCAATCATTCACCTAGATTACAAGTTCACCCCAAGAAGTAAATATAAATCTGGGCAAAGAGAAGAAAGTTGATTGTCACTCAAACAATTTCTACAGGAATCATCGCAGGTTGTAGAAGAGAACAATGCGACGATGAAGGATCATCGGAGGCTGAAGGAAACACACAATTCGATGTCATCACTCTGGTTCATACAAGCAGGGTGCGACAATGACTAAACATAAGAAAAACTTGAAAAGAGGACAAAGTTTCCCAATGAACTTTCAGAACCAGGGAGTCAAGATTGATCACCCACATACTTAGAGAATGAAATTGACCAAAAGAAGGAAAGCTAAAAGAAAATAAGAAGAAAAAACCAAAAGAGGATGTTCCCTAGTATGGTCACCAATTTTGTTATCGGACAAATTGGTAAGTGCGGACACAAACTAATCTCCCTAACTTCAACAAGAAGCTAGAACAAAATAGGGCAGAATACAAGTTTCTCCTTAGATTTCATTGTCATATAAACTAGTTCAGAGAGGGACAAATAACATACCATTTAAATAATATTTGATCCTTGCTAGTGTCCTTGCTGCTCCATATTTGGATTTGTGGGATGGTGAATCTGTTAAGAAGCACAAACCAACAAAGATAGAGAACAAAGATATATATATTCCAAGGAATTCTACGTATAATATCAAGGAGTTATACAATACAAGTAAAGACACCTTTATAGGGAAGAAATGTATGTATGCATTATTTTAAATGAAAGTGGATAGTACAACCCATGCATTGATGTTTCAAGGTCCCTTCCAATGGCCCTTTTCTTCAACACACACACCTTTTCTCCAATGCCTTTTATGAAGAACTTATACAACCTGACTTGGAGAGATAAAGTAAAGCTATCTCACGTATAATCTACAATTGAATTCTTCATGCATAAGAAAGCCTAGCCTTTCCCATGAGAGATATTTATTTATATAGGGTGAAAGAGGGATGGATGAGGATATTAGGATGATCCCACTAAATCAGAGAAGTGATTAAGATCCAAACCGATCAGAGGCCACCTCATCTTCTAGAAGATTCCCTTATAGAACTTTCGTGAATTTCACTTTTTCTCTTGTTTGAGGATCGTCGCAGCCCATGCACAGGAAGCCTATGGAGACGTCCTAGTCCATTTTTGGTGCAACATGTGGTGATCAAGCATCGTCACACCCTAAGCATTGAGAAGGGTGCGACAATCTCCTTTGAAATATTTTTTAAGGAATAAAAGTTAATTCACTTCTCACATGGAGAAAGTCACTTTTAGTATCTTCAGGGAACATAGAAGTGAGTCATGCACATATCGTCAGTTGATCATTGGGGTGACCAAAATAATATGTAACATCAGGGAAACATATAAAGGGTTAAACATACCTTTCCAAGTCTTACAAAAATATTCCCTTTACATGTTACATACATAAATATAGTTACTTAGATTACATACTCCACTCATGAAGATACTATGTACAACCTCAAAATTTTCAAGGAACTATACATAGAATCAATAACATGTCATCATAGACTTGATTACAACCACAAATTATGATTCACATTACAATATGGTCAACACACCTCACAAAATTTACCCTTTTTACCTTATTTGTCCATATTTATCCAATCTTTGTTGTTGTCACAATCAATCTCCATTGTTGTCATAAGAAATGTCACAAATTTCAAATAATTATCTCTATTGCCACAATACTTCCATAGTCATTAACTTACTTTGAATCAAATTCAAAATAACCCTCTGTTTTAAAATCTCTATCCCTGTCCTTCTTGTTGCATTCTAAAACGTTTTTTCCAATAACTTCTAGTGCATTGATGCACCCAGTCTTTGCTGACACTTGTGCATGTCCTTCCTTTTTTAGTCTCCTAAAATCACCCAGAGTGCACATCTAACTCTGAGTTTTCACGAATCCATTTATGGTTGTACAAAATCCCCCTTTAGGGAAATACCCATGCTCAAGTAGGATTTGTAGAAATTTCGATACACTTAATGTATTCTTGCGATTCTCCTGATCTAACAATTTCAGCTTCTTGTTAAATACATAATCGCTTCTACTATTATTCTTGCAGAAGAAATTAAACCATGATCACAACCACAATCACAAAGTGAAATATCAATAACACATAACACAAAAGTTTTACCGGGAAAGCGTAAAACTAAAAACCCAACTATCATATATTATGTATATCATGAATCATAAAAAAATATCATACACAACTCTAATCCAAGATCTCTTAGTACAATACAATTGTCTAACAATGTCATACACAAATCAACAAATACATGTGCCAATTTCTATTTCCAGACAACCTGCCTCCTTTGCACAATCTCTGCAATTCAAATTCTCACAATGATCTCAATTATTCACAATTGCCTAGTTTGCACATGCTCATAAGCATATCCACTGCATGTGTGATCAAATCACAACTGATAAACAATTGTCCCTTTCACCCATTATCTCAACTGGATGTCCATTGGAACTGACATGCATGTAGTTAACCGTGGAAAATCTTCAGTTGCATGTGAGTTCACTGATTGTGAATTATTGAATAATTAATTCACTAAACTCTCACTAGTGCAACTGAGCTTAACTCACTTAACTACACTCATAATTATGACTCTCACTAGTGCAACTGAGCTTAACTCACTTAACTACACTCATAATTATGTTACAATTCCAAATCACTGAGTTATGAATGGTATAATAGATTAATATTTATTGTCTAATTTAATTAAGGGAAAAGTAAATTAGACACATGTTTCTTGTTGACTTTTCAACAGGATTTAATGGCCATTTCAACCTATACACCTAATGTTGGCGCGTGAGAAGGATACTCGATTCTCACTTGAGAGACTCTGGTTCAAGTCCTGACAATGGAACCATTTGTTGGTGTGTGCACATGGTAAGGTTCAATACCCTAGGTTCAAGGTAATTAGTCCAAAAAAACCATACAGATACTGGCCCTTTCGACATAATCTTTGAGTAGGCGAAGTCTGTCCCAAGGTATCGTTATGGGGACTGCAGGAACCAAGATTCTGCAACGATGAGGGAATAAAGGAAAACACACTATGTCATATATAAAATATCATCTTTCACACTAGATCCTAGATAATTTTACCTTGTCATATATTTCTTTATGCATACCAGTCTACAGTCTTATCAATTAGCAGATAAACATACCTTTAACATTACATCACGTGAATATATCAATATTATCAATAAAGGTACACATTTTTCATAACAAAATCAGGAATTAACATCATACAAGCATGACTTAACATATTACAACATGAATGGCCTTTCCAAATCATAATTTGACACAATGTTACTGTGGTTTACCCCCTCCTGGGCTACGTCAACAAATAGTTTCTTCTTTACTATATTTAAGGCGTTCTGGTTGCACTATGTGCTACAATAGGTGTTCAAGATACATTATTCAGGTCAAAATCATGGATTCTTTACACATAATGTCTTACTCTCACAAAAATTGATTTTCTTCTTCTTCTTTTGTCTCTTATATTGTCCCTGATCTTGCCTTTGAACTTCTCAACTACTGACACTCTTCTTCCTCTTATGTTCTCTAATTTTCTTAGGTTTTCTTTCCATATCATAATGCGTTGGCTCCCACTCATGCTCAACTGGTGAAAACTAATTCTGAGCTGGATACAACTCATTCTTTCCTGGTTTTCCTATATTTTACAAGATCTTGTTCCTTCATGTCCCCCATCCCCTTCTCTTTCTTCTCTCTTCATTCTTGATCCTCTTGATATTACGGATCTTGCACCTTTTTTATGTCTATTGTTTATTATTTTTGATCTTGATCCAACATGCCCTCCCAAAACCGAAGGACAAATATGCTCTTTCATAGTTAAGATGAATTCATCTACTAGTCTTCATATAGACCAAACTTACCAATTTTGACTCATGATGACTTGATTCATCTCGCTCTTGACCAAGACATCCCTTAGTGAGATAAGACACACCAAAAAAGCTATCCATATTAGAATTAACATCCATACTTTTTCACTCTCTTGTAGAATTGTTATCTTGAACATGTATCAACTAGAAACCAAATTTACCACTAATACCTCAGATTGGATGTACTCCAGGGCCAATCAATAACTTGATAGTAAATACTGAGCAACTAGTCATCCTATGGACATACTTCCAAAAACAAAGATACTGAAGGACCCAACCATGCTACGTTCAAATTCTCTAGGAAAATAGTATGGATACAAGATGTATCCATGCAAATATTACATTCTCTATAACTGCTAATGAGGACTTATAGTGAAACATTTGTCAAAATGTGTTTCATCAAGTAACAACTGAAAGGAACAAACATTTATGTTCGATAAAACAACTATTCCAATAGAGGACCAACACCTTCAGAAACCACTTACATAACAATATCAAAGATCACCACACTGATTTTTTTACATGGTAAAACCCTTGTGTGGAAAAATTCATGTCCCTAACCAACATGGCCACTTGGAGAAATTTGTTAATGAAAAAGAAAAATTTACTAGAGAGTTACAAGAGAGTTTATTACAATCGATCATCTACAAATGACTGTCCATGCTCTTTAAATAGAGATCATGGACCAATCAAGTGTTAAGACACAAATCATTGTAGTCAATAAGATCAAGGAGAATATGCGTCGTTGGATCGTTCTATGTTGGGAACATATCGTGACTGCCAAATTACCTAAATACAAATGCATACTAAATAAACACACTAAGAAATATGCTTTAACCTAACAACAGATTATACCAAGTTGATACTAACCAACTCCTAAGTGTCTAAATATCCTAACATGCCCCCTTAAGAAAAAGTTGGGATAACATCGAATGATTTACCAAGGCGACAGAATAGGAAAAGGAAGGAGGCATTAGAGCCTACCCCCCGCCTAAGGAAAACTTCATAAACTCCTAACATAGATCTAAGTTTGGAAAACGTATCTTCTATAATATACTTTGTTAAAATGTTTGGAACTTGATATTTTGTAGGGAAAAAGAGAACTTCAATAACTTGATCATGAATGAGATTTTTGCTGAAGTGCATGTGTAAATGAATGTGTTTGATGCATTGATGTTGAAATAGATATTTGGTAAGATTAATGGAATTTAATTGTATCACTATAGTACACTTGTGTGTTCATACTAGAATTCAAAGTTTGAAAGGATCTTTCAAAATCACAAGACTTCTCAACTTGCATTAGCCACTGATCAATACTCTTTTGATGTCAAAGAAAGAACAAAATATTGTTGTTTATTACATGCCAAAGTGACAATCCCAAAACGAAGGATTAAAACATATCATGTAGTATATTTTCAATCATAAGTTTCTTCAACCCAATCTAAATTAGTGAAACCAACCAACAAAGCTGTCCCCCTAAACTGCAATATATCCCCAACTGAATTGTACCCTGAATATATCGAAGTATACTTTTATCTAATTTTGAATGGATTTCATAGGGTGTTTTCATATACCTGGAAACAAGACCAACAACAAAGGAAATATCTAGATGGTTATGATTCAAATATAAGTGGCTACTAACTAACTAATGGTACAAGGTGGAATCAAATTTAGGAGAAGTACAAGTGGCAGTTTGACTCTAGACTAAAAAAGAGAAAGGAAAGGTTTATAATATTTGATATGAAAGCGATGAAGAAGGTCACAAGAATATTTATACTGGGAAAGAAAAATTCATTCCTTGGTTTGCAGAACTTTGAGACCATCAAAAGTGTGTGAATAGCCTAAGTCAGTCATTTCAAATTTCTTCTTAAGTCTAGTGTTCACATGGTTTTAAATTTTAGGGTCACTACTAGTGAGGATATGATAATCAACATAAAGAACAATTATTTCATATGGATTCCTACTTTTTTGGTATAGAAATTAGCATCATAATGGAATCTTGAAATTCCAATATCAGGAAGAGAGTTGTCCATTTTGCAATACCAAGCTCGACCAAATTTCTTAATACCATAAAGAGATTTCTTAAGGTGACAAACAAGGAAATAGCGATGAGGTTGTTGCATTTATATTTATTCTTGAAAATCCCCATGCAATAAGGTGAATTTAACATCCATCTTATGGGTCTCCCATTTATGTGAGGAACCAAGGGAAGGAACCAGGAAAACAAAATTCATTCTTTATATGGGGAAAAATGTTTCATTATAGTCAATTCCTTGAACTTGAGAGAATCCTTTGGTAAATAATAGGGCCTTTTGTCTTTCAACACTTTCATTTGATGTATACTTAGTTATGTAGACCCATTTACATTTGACAAGTTTTATTCCTTTCAAAAGAGGTACAAGATCTCAAGTATCATTCTTCATTAAAGATAGATACTCTTCATTCATTGTCATATCCCAATATGGATGACCTAAAGCTTTTGCAAATGTTTCTAGATCATGAGTCTCTGAAACTCAATCCAAAAGAGAAGAGGCTCATTGGAACTATGAATGTGTCCAATATTGATGAAGGATCATCTATAAGATCAATAGTTGTTTCTTATGTTGAATGGACCCATATGGGAAGCGATGGTGTTGGTGCAGTTTCATGCATAATGGAATCATCTGGAGGAAGGTGAATAGGGAGACACATATTTTCATTCTCAATCATTATTTGAAGAAGAAGAAACCAAAATAGGAACAAAAGATGGCATAAACATTGAATATGTCTCATGGGATGAAGAAGGAACAAACATAGAATTAGGCTTGCATGCCAAGGGATTTTAATTCAATTTAACATATCTCATAATAATAATTCCATTAGAATGAGGTTGAAGAAGTCTATAATGTTTCACATATTCAGAGTAACCAACAAAAATACACTTCTCACTTTTAGGTTATAAAGATTTTATTTTATCATCAAGAATGTGATACCATGATACACTACCAAATACATAGAAGTAGATTACATATATATTAATGTTAGTCTATGCTTCTATCAATGTTATATATTTTAGATCCTTAGTGGGAGTTTGATTTACTATGTAATTCTCACAGTTCATGACTTCCACCCAATAATGAAGACTTAATCCTTTAGATTGTATAATACAATTAGCCATTTCTTTTAATGTGAGATTATTTCTTTGATAAACACCAATTTTATATGGTGTATATGGAATATTATGTTGCATTTGAATTCCCTATGTAGTGCAGTAAATTCTAAATTTATTATTCACATATTCGCCTACATATATGTGCATAATGGTGGTAGTTGAAAATTAGTTCACATATTCACCTCCTGGAGATCACAGTGGTATTCAACCATCTGTCCAAGTGTGCTCATTTTTTTCCCTACCCCACCCATTTACCCCCTCATTTTTTCAAGTCTTTCTTGATCAAATTTTTAAGCTACATGGCATGCCCACTTCCATTGTATTATATTGAGACCCTAATTTTACTATCAACTTTTGGCAGGAACTATTTAAACTCTAGGGTACCCAACTAAAGATGAACACAACATATCACCCCCAAATAGATGGTCGGACTGAAATAGTCAAAACATTCGTAGAAATTTTATTAAGATGTTTTTCCTATGAAAAACTACACCAATGTGCACAATGTCTCCCCCTTATAGAATGATGATATAATTCCTCTTATCATGGAGCTACCAAAGTGACCCCATTTGAATAATTTTATGGCCAAAATACCTTGTCAGACACTTCATACTTACTAGGCACTTCAAAGGTTCGAGAAATGGATCATACAGTTGATACTAGGGAAGTTGTTATTTACATACAAAAGGACAACCTTGTTATAGCCCAAAACTTTATGAAGGAATAGGAAAACCAACATCACTCAAAATATTCCTTTGCAGCAAGGGATATGGTGTTTCTCCAACTTCAAACCTACAATTAAACATCACTAGAAGATAAAACACCTCAAAAATTATCACCCAAGTTCTATGGACCATATGATATCATTCAACACATTCGAAACATGGCTTACAAACTATCTCTTCCATCCCAGTATAACATTCATATAGTATTTCCTATATCCAATTTAAAAAATGTCATGCAATCAAAGTGAAAGGTGAAAACTAGAATACCAAAAGTCGATGAAGAATTCTCCATATCACTTAAGTCGATAATAGTTTTAGATACTAGAGAGAATCAATTACATTACTGCATGATCTATGAAGTATTGATCTAGTGGAAAGACATTCCAGCTAACAATGCAACATGGTAACCAACCTCAATTTTGTATCAATCTCATCTTCATCCTTGAGGAAAACACTTCTTTTGAAGGGGGAGGGAACGTTAGATTCCTACCCTAGCCTCCCTACTTTGGGTGACATGGGAGTTGGTTAGTTATTATACGAAGACATCCTCTTTGAATAAGGAAAATGGATAGTAATAGATTGTTATTCAATGTAAATAGGGTCCACTTTATAGGTCCCACTAGGTGGGTTGCACCCACTAATGACAAGACCACAAGTAGTTAGGGTTTTGGCTATGTAAAATGTATTTAAAGAGATAGGAGGCTATATAATTTCTTATCTTTTGTTTTGTATTTAGAGCTCTTCTTAGTGGAATGTCACCCCACCATAAGAGGCAAGTGAACATTGTACTCTTATTTGCATTATTAATATTCAAGTGTCTCTTTACATTTTATATCTTATAGTCCCTTGTTCCTGATTAATTTTCAATTATATTCTCTATATTCCTGGTTGTATTTATTTGTTCAAGGGTTGAGGAACACTACAAAATTATAAGGAAAGGATCATTTTTTAGAGAGGAGAGTATTATAAGTGAGAGATATCACTAAGGTAGATAATGTGATAGGTAGGAGAGTGTATTAGGTGAGTTACCTATATGAGAGAGAGATCTAAGGAAGGGATGTAAAAATGAAACCAATTTTAACTCTATGGAAAGATACCTCACTTTGATATGAGAAGACATAGGAATGGTAGAGAAAATTACTAAAAATGAATAGAAGAGAAAATTTCTATAAAATAACAGGAGAATAAAAATGAATGTGAGAGAAAATTTCCCAACAAGAATTGGAGAGGAAAAGAGAATCGGGGAGGAAACTGCTAACTATAATGGGAGAGGAAATTGTTAAACAAGAGTGAGAAAGGAAAATGGAAAACAATAATGGGAGAGGAAAAAGGAATAGGCGATAAAATTGATAAACAATAATAGAATAATAAAAAGGATTGGGAAGAACACTAGTAATAAGAATCAGAGAGGAAATTGATCAACAAGAATAATGGAGGAGATTGTTAGAAAAAAAGGGACAGGAAATTGGTAGCAATATTGGTAGTGTAAAAATGAATGGATAAGTTGCTAAATATATAATTCTATTAACAAATATATGATAATACTATTCTTAAGGAAAGTTCAATGAACCATTCCCCATCCTTCCCATTGATGAGAATATTATAATTCAAGAAGGATCCCATGACCATTCTCCATGATCCTAATAGATTCAAGTATTATTCTTGTTGATCAATTTCCTCTCTGATTCTTATTACTAGT
>CBVK0103038925.1:0-11483 GCA_900067695.1 Picea abies | reverse complement strand
GCTGATGGACTTGCATTGGGTCACCCAATAACCAATTCCACCATCTCTTGGCTCTGGCAAATAATTACATTCCTTCCTAACATTCAATGGAGAGATCAACTAAGCAGTGATTAGAATGATAGATCAGTTATTTTCATATAGTATCAATAGTGCCAGGATGCCACAACATGGCACTGCTGTTCATAACTTGGAAAACCAAAAATCAGAACAACCATCCAGGATCAGCAATAGTCTCAGTCAAGATCCTACCACAAAAGAGTGCCAATCCAGCAAATTCCCCTTGCAACCTTAGAAAACGGCAATGCTTGAACAAAAACAGACTTATGCACTACAGAACAAATCATCCGAAAGCTGCAGATTATTCTTGTGGGGTAAATACAATTTACTATGAGATCCTAAAGTTTCCCAACCATAGAATGTCACTGTTCTTGTCTTCAATGCATTGTCAGTTACAAAGTCTCTTTGCATTTTTCACCTATAAAAGGAGATTTTGTTATATCCTTGAGCAGTTAAAGCAGGTTGTCCACATCAGCCATCCTTTCTTTCAGGCATTTGTTATAAACATCTAACCTCAAGACCCACTAGTTCACATGAAGCAAGGCATATATTTCAGTAGATATTAAGAAAGAAAAAAAATAGAGAGCTCAATCATGAAAGGGTTTGTTCTTAATGCCTGCTGCAGAGATGTACTTCAAGCGATCACATATAAAATTTGGGCCATATAATTGATTAACAGTTACTAAAGTCTGATAGAAAAATACACCATACTTGCATATTCCATTTTAACAGGCAACCAAAAAATAAGGAAAAGAACAGATATATAATGTGTGAGATGCACTGATGCCAGTCTTTAGAGTCAAAAATAATTGTGTACATTTGAGTTCTGGTAAAGCATGAGAATTTTACCTTGTGCAATGCTAGGCATCCACCATCGACATCTATAAGAATGTCACTTGGAACATCTGAAAAGATCCTGCAGACGAGTTTTTAAATAACATAAATCACTGTACTAGTTTGAATATGAAAGAAAATAGAAAATGTTTGAAAACTTTTGGTAAGATTATTAGCCCTGAAAAGAACAAGCAGAAAAGGAAAATAGTTAGGGATTTCCAGGATATTTAAGTTAATTAAGCATTTTGTCATATGCTATTCTATATCTAGGTCAAGTTTATGTATTACTTTGTTGGCACATTCTCTCATCCTTTTAAAGAAAAATCACCAAATGAACGGAAAAAGGGTTGAACAAGAATACCAGAAGGAAAAAGATCAGACCATTATTTTGAAGAATCTTTGTTTACAAATGACCTAGTTGCATATCTCTTAATAGAATCTTTGCTACAGACTTTAGACAACTGCCAGACATGAACATGTGGTCAAACAGGAACTTGTTGTAAGCACTGCCTAGTGATGAATGGATTGTAACTCCAGCAGAAAAAATAAAAGTTTAAACTGAGGCATTAAGATAATTGAGAGTAAACTACACTAGGAAATCAGCAAAGTGAACTGCTTTTGTATCACACTTCACAGTGGCCCTCATTTAACCAACATTGCAGCTTAATGACTTCAGAAAGGAAAACCCAAAGCATGATCCTCAGGTTTTAACTGTGACCAAACTTTCAGTTTTCAATCATGAAATTTGAAGACCACTTTTACTCTGGTTTCTTGCTAATTAGATATGGAAGTTAGCAGACATAAGTATCCAACCTTAATATCATCAATCAGGCTGCTAATGGGAAAAGTTACCCAAATGACTGGATTCTCCAATGGAGGGAACCACAGTGGGACTCTGGAATCTGGATATATAAAATGATGCCAGGCCCAAATGAGTAAAGCAAACTGAGGCCTTAAGGCAATTGAGAATGAACTACACTAGAAAATCAGCAAAGTGATACTTAAAGTGCTTTTGAATGACACTGCAAAATGGACCTCATTTAACCAGCAGATGCAGTTTAATGACTTCAGAAAGGGAAACCCAAAGCATGACCCTTAGGTTATAACTGTGACTGAACATTCAGTACCTTTTCAATCATGAAATTTAAAGCCCACTTTTATTCTGGTTGTTTGCAAGTTAGATTTGGAAGTGAGCAGACAAAAGTGTTCAACCTTAATATTATCGATTGGGCTGATAATGAGAAAGGTTACCCGAACAGTACATTCTCCAATTTAATGGGACCCCAGTATGGCTCTGAAAATCCAAATACGATCCTTATGGACAAAGCAAACAAGCTGGTATTTGCCACTACACTTTATTCTGGAATATTAACCTAAAGAGTAAACATCAGAAGTGCATGGACTTTCATGTCTACTTGTCATAAGTCTCACAAAGCAAATGTAAGATCATGGCAAAGTTTATAGGCCATGTACAATACTATAGGCCATGTACAATACCCCCAGGAGGTATGTACTGAGCTACAGCTGTAATTACCCCGATAGGCGTCGATATCTCCACTTAGGAAGATATCCCACAATTTGTTTAAAAAATTAAAACAAGGGGCAGGATCTATTTCATTCTCGTCCAAAAGAAGAGTGAATGCGTAAGATTGATAGACGGTTCATCTAGATTGAGAAAAAAATGTGCAAGTGACTTTTCATATTCCCCCTGCCAATGAACTCAGTGGAGCACGGTCTCTTCCTTTTCTTTTTCAAAGTACTTCAACTGAGGAGACAGGTCAGTAATCTGAATTAGTTTTTCCGAGGGGTTTCATCATTTTCTCAGTGCTTTCTTGCTGTAAGATTTTTTCACAGAATTGCTTTTGTTCAACAGCACTTTGAATTGCTGCACAGCACTTCATAGGTATACTCTTTACATCTTTCTGCAGGTTAGCATACATTTCTATTGGATCGCCTGTCTCTTCGATTCCTATCTGCATACACCAACCACGTTTAATGTGGTTGTGCTACTATTTCCCTTTATCTGGAATTTCCACCTACATCTACAAAGGAAAGACAGGGCAGTATGTCTTGCAGAAAATCAAATGCATCTGCAAGTTTCTAAGAACTTAAGCAAGTAAATAGAGTAGATGAGTCTGATGAAGGAAAGAGCTAGCTTGTTCAAATTTTCAAATTTGTACGCGGCCAGTGTGGACCTCCCAAGCCACGGTATGAAAGTGGGTGAAAATGCAGGGACTTATGTTTGAGCTCTGAGCTTTCCCGGTTTAAAATCAAAAGAAAAATTCATTATAAGCTGAATAAAGTGATTGCAAGTTTTTGGAAAGATAACATAAGCTCTGAGATCGAATCGCACGATGGGAACAGACCAACTACCATGCACTTTTAAGTTGTTGCGACTTTTTTATGGCTCCCTGATTTTGCGTTCAACAACTGCCATGCGATGACAGACTATACTCGGCCAGAGGAAACTAAGGTTCCAATCAGACGTGGATTTAAATTTAACATGGATTCTTCTTTGCACAGATGATATCGTTGCTACGAATGCTACAGACCCGTGTGAACTGAAAAGAAACCAAGTTTTTGCATATATCAAACAACCAGAAAGTTGAAACACCCCAGTCCAAGAAGGAACTACCGGCTACTAGCAAATCCAGAGTACTAGAAAACTGAAAAAGAAGGTTAGGGCTCTTGTTTGGCCATGACCTGTATGCTTTTGTACATATTTTTTTCCGAATACCAAATGGTTTCCTGAGTATGGACTGAAGTAGCTTGAAAGGAATCTGCAAAACAAGTATGCTCATCTGCTGTTATTGTATTGGCATCTTTCGTTGCCAGGTGTTTGCTTCCCCTGCTTTTTGCTCTGAAGATCATGCGAAGCAAGGACGCAACCTTGGCTGTGATCAACCTAATCCTTATATGGGTCCAATGGGAAATGATGAATGTAATCTGGTTTTCAACACAGGCAACACTCAATGAAAGGCAAGTGATAGCTGAGCTGACTTCACTGAAACAAAAACTCGAAAGAAGCCAAGCAATATTTATATGCATATGCGAAGCGGAAGTGGGACTAGTCTAATGCCAGGAAACAATTAATTGGCTTCCCGCAGTACGACAGCAGTTCCATTTTCCTGTGAGTACCCGTATCAAGTGGGTGTAAGGCATTTCATGGCCTAAATTAATAAATGTTAATTCAAACCCAAAACAGCTTCATGGGTATTAAAATTATGTGTGCGAATGCCCTTTTCTGAGAATAGGAAGTAGACAGTGATGGGAATTCAAAGGAGACTTACCATTTGCTTCCCTGCTTTCCCAAGAAGCTGGGTGGGTTCGAACGCTTGAGCAGCACCAGGGGCTTCTCGGCCTTGCCAGTCCCTGCCATTCCCCTCCACCTTAAAGCTTTGAAGTGTATCACACAAGTCTCCAAAAAGAACAGAATAGATACCAACTCGCAAAAGTGAGAAGAAAGGGATCAAAATGGGCTTCTGAAGTTTCACAAAACAAAAGCATTTATGCTGCTGAGATGGGTTTGAAGATGACTAAGGAGAAGGAATCCTGGATAGCGAGGGCCCAAAAAAGCCTCTTGCTCACCCCCATTTGGGTGTAACAAGCTCGTTTGAATGGGGAGGCGTTCTCTCAGGGCCCATGTTAGAGTTTAACATTGCATTAAACTAGAGGGACCCAGACATCCTCAAACACAAAAGGATGAATGTTGGTATTCTCCCACATAAAACACTAACGAAGTAGGCCTCACTCATTCAATGGGCCACTATGGAGGTCATATACTTAGACAAGTCAACGAAAACACAAGCTATATCACAGACCTTCAATAAAAAATACATGTAGAGCTGCACGAGGGGATTGCTGACAGTGAATATGAAAATATTAGGAGCCCAGAGCTGGTTCTCTGTATACAAGATTTGGCTGGTAAAAAGAAACATATCAATCATCTTTTCATTTGGGCTTATTCGGCTTTCCCTTTGTTGGGTATGTTGCTTATGGTTACTTGTTTGTCTGCATTTGATTGTGGGTATTCAGTTCCGATTTCAGGTCTTGCAGAATCCTGCTTTATTTTATGCCAATTATTTTTTTAATGGGTTATCCCAGTATTCTTTAACCTTTTGTCTGCCAACTCAACGAATTACCCTAAGCTGCCCTATCACACTATGTAGTCTCAAATTCTAATCAAGGGTTGTCGGGAGCGAGGGCGATGCCATGTATATATATATATATATATATATACTTCTTCCTTTTTCACCCTCGACGCTAGACCCGGTACTCTGGGGCAAATGCCATTCGTGGGTTGCATTGAAATGTGTAAATACACATTGTATATACATCATCCATTTGTACGTACGCGGGCATTTCTTAAGCACGTTAGGTGTGGGGGCGGGCTTTCTTTGGGATGTCCGCATCAAATGCTGCAAACATCATAGTCTTTGCAAGAGCAATTGTCGGAAGTTTTACCCAATTCAAGTACAATACACATTGTAGATATACACTTATATGGCTATGCCCAACGATCGGACGTTTGAACAACTGAGTGGCCCTGAATGGCACGCATAATCTGCATTTCCTACATAGATTCTTCTTTTCCTGTACCATGTCTCTGCTGCTGCGCCCATATTAACTTGTTCCCTTCAAAGGAAGGAAATTTCTTTGAGTTGTTGCAGAACCTAGGCCAATTCTTCGCTCATGTCATGAAGCATTCGCTGAGGTTTTCATTGATTGTTGAATTATTATGATGGGCATTCTTGCCTGATAAATTACTTTAACTCGATTGACAAGACGATCTTATGCAAAATTTAAAAAATATCTCGAAACAAAAAGACAAACTACAACTTCTAATCATTTTACAAACTAACTAAATTACCAAACTCTGTTCAATTCTATATTTATCTATGGATTTGTATTCTTTTGCCTGGATGTTATTATATTGATTTTCATTCTTGTTTATTGTTTCAGTGGGTCAATGTTTGTATGAATGCATTGCTCTCCTTTCAATGTGTTCCTATCCTATCAGTTGACTATGCAACGTTAGCCCAACACATTGAGCAAATCTCGCAGAATGGCAAGCCACACTTTAGTTGCCCATTCTGCTTCTATGTGCCAATAATGGCTACTTTGGGCACACATTTTTGGTGCTTCCTAACTCATGTCGGCCATAGTAATGGTAGGCCTGTAAATCAGGCCATTCATTGATTGGGATCTTCATCACAGAAATGCATTTCATAATGATACTACCATTTGATATTTGAATGTCAATTAATTAAATAATGGGCCATCCTTGTTTTCAGGGATGGCACAGGGGGACAATTGGGACAATGAGAACATACGCACCAAAGTGATAATGATGGGCTATAGAGCTTGAAATTGACCACTTGAACGCATACCGAAACACATGAAGCATGGAGACTTCAAAGGTGGGCTATCAATGTTAAATATCAATTTAAACAAAGTTCAATGAAACATTTTAAAATGAAAAATGGTTACAATGGGCAATGATTTTTCATGTTGTCTTTTTTGGAGAGAATTTAATTGGTTTCAAACCATTTTATTAAAACAATAGCGAATCTAACATAGACCATTTTATTAAAACAATAGCGAATCTACCATAGAGGATGGATACATAAGAGTTCAAACATCATCGACCATAGAAAATGGATACTCAATAATTCAAATATCATCATCATATTTTATCTTTGTGAACAAAGGACATTGTAGAGTCTTTAAAGAAGACTAAGAAATAATATTTTAAGGGGAACATTGGTCTAAAGAAATATGGGGAGGTAGATTTGATTCCAAAATAACTATCTTCAATAACTTTAATTTCAATATTGAATAATTAGAAATTTATTTTAATAGATTTAGAGTAGACTTTATCAATAAATAGTAGATTACGTGAATATATCAGATTAGAGTGACAATGAAAAATTATCATGATAATAAATATTGTTAATAGTTTGGAGTAGAAAGATATATGTTTGAGAAAAAAATAGTTCGAAGCTTGAGTGATTAAGTGTTTTGAGCTTCATGCAGGTAGATCTAGTGAGTTCATTGCCTCTTTTGCATGCTTCACTTGACATCCCTATTGGATTAAGCATCTTAAATGAGGTTTTTCCATCCATTATGTGTTTCCATGGAAAATAGAGTACATATGGTATCCCATTTTGTTGTGGGGGAAAAAGTCTCATCATAATCAACACCTTTCTATGTAAATCATTTTTTCACGAGCCTTGCTTTGTGTTTGTCACGTGAGCCATCTGATTTGTACTTGTTCTTGAAAACCCTCTTGTAGCCGATTGGTTTGGTTCCAAATGGAAGGTCTGCCAACTTCCATGTCCCATTCTTAATGAGGGCATCATATTCCTTATGCATGGTTTCTTTCCATTCATCATGAGAAGTGGTTTATTTAAAGGAAGTTGGTTCAAGGTTAGTAGATAAACTCAACTCACAATCATATGAAACATCCATGTCATCTACATCACCTAAGTTCGAATTATCTACATTACCTCCATCTTGTTTTGAGGACATTCTAACTCCTATCTTTCTAACCTCATCGGGATGAACACTCTCAAGTGTTTTTGTGATTCATTTTGGTGGACCTTTCTAAGATGGTCCGGATTGCTCAGCTTATTGAGATGGTGTTGAGTTCTCATCCAGCCTCAACTTTTCAATCCTCTCGATCACATCATCCAAATGAAATTCAAGTTTTGATGAAGTGGCGGGAAATTATTCATGTGTGGAATATGGTGCTTCAAAAGGAGATTCTGTAGATTGACCCAAGATACGGAACCCCCCTTCAAGATGTGGAATCTCATCATCAAATTCACGATATATCTTTACACGAGTGAATCTGTTCAGATGATCAAGTTGCCTCTCAACAATTTCGTCTTTCTTGGAGGATTCAAGAAAAACTACATCTCTGGAAAGTATGAATTTCTTGTTTCTCTCATCATAAAGATGATACCCCTTGGTGATATTTGAGTACCCCAAGAAGATGCACTTTCGATTCCTTGCATCAAACTTGATTATTTGCTCCTTAGGAATCAAGGTGTAGCAGGTGGAACCAAAGACTTTGTGATGCCTCACCGAAGGAATGTGGCCATACCACATTTCATATGGAGTCTTGTTTTTAAGAGCATGAGATGGACACCTGTTTTTGACATAAACTGCAAATAGAACTACATTAGCCCAAACCATCAATTTAACATTCTTAAAAAACATCATGGAATGAACCATATTTAGGAGTGTCATGTTCATTCGTTCAACCACACCATTTTGTTGGGGACTATATGGAATTGTGGTTTGATGTTTGATCCCATGTTGGCGAAGGTAGCTTTCAAATTCATTAGAAGTATATTCTCTTCCATTATTAGTGTGAAGAGATCCAATACGAGACTGAGCTTCACTTTGAATCCATAAATGAAAAATTTTAAATGTTTCAAAAGATCGTGATTTATCTTTCAACAAGTACACCCAACCCATTCAGGTGTAATCATCAATAGAGGTCACGATATAGTTTTTTCCATTTGTAGAAGGAATGGGAACATGGTCACACAAGTTAGAATGAATCAATTCAATTTTCTACATGCTCTGGAAGTAGAATGATGAAAGGGTTGTTTGTTGTGTTTTTCAAGGATGAAAGCATCACATTGCTTCAATTTCCTAAGAATAGTAAGCAAACCAAAAACACCATTCTTTCTCAACAAACGAAGATAATCATAATTGATATGGCCAAATCTAGCATGCCGCAAAAGACTAGATGGCATTATACTTGAGTCATGATGAGAGAGGTATGCGACAATGTGTGTATGGGCATATGTCCCATTCAACTTCAACGGTCTTCCATCTTCCATTATGGTAATGAAAACCACGTTGTTAGAATCCTTCCTTATCTCTACTTTGCCACCAAACATATGGACACAGTGGCCTTGTTGTTTGATGTGCACAAGGGACAACACATTTCTTTGCAGCTCAGAAAGATAGAGTACATTCTGCAAAATAAAATCTAGGAGTCTAGGCAACTTAATCCTGTTGGTGCCCATTCTCGAAGGTTTGAGACTTGATCTATTTGCAAAGTACATTATGCCATCTACATTATCATCAAAGTCTTTGAAGAAATCTCTTAGAAATGTCACGTGAGAGGTTGCACCTGTGTTAAGAAGCCATGCATCTCCCCGAGAAGCAAATGAAGCATTAAACATATATTCAACTACTCCTATATTGCAATAGGCAATAACATAATGAACAAGTGCTTTACCTTTCTCTACTCCTAAAGTTTTATCTCCATCTTCTTTCTGACTTTGTCTTTCTTCAATCTTCTCCCATGGAACTTTGTAGTCAGTGGCTTCATGTGACCCACTCATTATGCAACGAGTACAATGAAGAAAGGCTTTTTAACAGGAGTTATGAGAACCCCCTATGGCTTTGAGCTTCTTCTTTCTACGTTTTCTCTTACTGCCTCCATGATGTCCATCAAATGGAGTGGTTCCAAAACCCTTGCTGCCAAATGGAGATGGTGTAAAAGGCACACCAAGGACTAGGGTCAAAGCGAAGAGTGAAGCTCTTCACAAATCCAAGATATTCTTAATGGCACATCCGATGATGATAATTGTGAAGATAATTGTGATACCATATTGAGACCGAATTATAAATGTGTCCTAGCATTTTGTAATGGAAGCTCCATACACCCTTTTAAGTCCTCAAGTGTTGGGGCACTCTGTGAGTGGCATATGGATGATGGGTCATATCAAATCTATGGTCACATCTCCCACATTCAAACAAACGATAAACCAGACTCATTTGTACATAATTCCCGAGCAGACTATAGATAAATCTGGAGACTGCAATGTAGAGGAAATAAAAAGAACCTACAAGTATGACGTCTTGATAGTCACTATGGCCAAGCACTAACCCTCCGATGCAGAGAAGTTTAAGTCTGTCACTATTCCCATGTCATGAACTCTTATATAGGGTTAGGGTTCTGCATAGGAGTCCAGGGTGTGAGAAGATAGGTCTACAATTCTAGTCGTGGGTGGCATATAGGTTGAGGTTATGAGGTCGCCGATAAAATTATATCGATTTGGAACTAGTGCGATGAAGTTTAGTTGAGACATAAAGTTTCTTTGTTTAAATAAGCGATATTTGTTCCTCAAACAAATTTTGAGATAGAGCTTAAAGATTCAAAGAAGCGTACAAAGCATCCCATCATTGTTGAAAATTGAGTGGGAAAGAAGGAAATGAAACAGATTCTTAGAAGATGGTGGGGAGAACAAAGAACCTAAGAGGCATGTGGTATGTTTGATGATAAATATCGAGAGACTAACAACAAACCGAGAGATGCATGTGTCAAAATTAGAGTTTCCAAGTAAAGAGAGATAACCAACCGACTAGATGGATTTGCAGAGGGACAGAGGAGGACCAAAGAATGCAAAAGAGGTGTTTTCTGTTTGCATGGGAAAAATAAACACTAGGGAATCTATTCATGGAGTTAGGCCAGGCTCTTATACCATTGTCAGGTCAAGAGTGGGTAGAAAAGTAACTCCACACTTGATGTGCTTTGCGTTATCATGATAGGTTCATATATACAAAAATAAATAACTGTTGGTATTCCCCCACGGGTGACCCTTCCTATCACCTATGACTCTTCATATTTACAATTTATGTTACAATTAACCCAACCCCAAGGATTATGTGTCCAACACAAAGAAGTAGAGGTTTGGTTAATACAAGAAAGAAAATATTTTAAAGGGGCTTCCAACATATGGAAAGGGCTGGTTAAAGATAAAGATTATGATATTGTTAGTCATTGGGTTGCGTGGAAAATTGGGAGAGGCACAAAGTTGATTGTCGACAAGGACCCTTGGATAGGATGTATCGACAACTACAGGATCTCTAAACCTCTTCGTCGTGCCTTACAAGTTAAAGGAATTACATGTTTAGAGGATGCTACAAATTTTATAATCTAAGAAGTTGGGATTCAATATTGGAAAAATGCAGAGTCATTGGAATTGGAAGATATTTTGGCTGAAGAATGGACAAACTATACCAATTTTCTGAAGCATAGTGCTATTGTTTTAAAGGATTAGGATGATAACTTAAATGGTCATTGAATAAAGCCTCGGGGATGCTTATAGCCTTAACATGTCCTTTAAAAATCATAAATTTCTTATAGCTTTGTTTGTCTAATAAGATCCTTACATGGGATAATGGTCAAAAGAGAAATTGGATCGAACCCAGTTGGTGCTGCTTGTGTAAAACTGATTGTGAACATGTGGACCATTCATTCATTTACTGCCAATTCACCAAATTTGTATGGATGGAAATTTCCAATAGTTCAAATTTACAAATTCATTGGGATAAATTAAATCTGCTGGAATGTGTGGAATTTCAGATGTAATACCCCTAGGCCGAACCTAAATTGTAATGTACATATAGGTTGGTGAGCCAAGACATTTTGGGTCAGAGTGCCTTTGTATATGTATTTTGAGGCCAGAGTGCCTGTGTGGTTATTAGGTTGGAGAGCCAGATTCTAAAAGGCCAATGAGCCTATCTTTGTAATATGTAATCACACTCGATGTTATTAATAAAAT
>CBVK0103038876.1:0-15792 GCA_900067695.1 Picea abies | reverse complement strand
ATCTTTTATCATATATAATCAAACTTTATCTTTTATCATATATATAATCAGGTAAATATTATTCTTCTGCATGCGTTTTCGCTCTATCACAATAACCACAACCCTTTCCTTTACTATTCAATAAATCTTTATTTTTTATTCCAAAGTCCATTTATATATCCATAAGTTTTTTATTCCCAAATCCATTTATATATCCATAAGTTCAAACAAACCTTTCCTTTACTATTCAATAAATCTTTATTTTTTATTCCGAAGTCCATTTATATATCCATAAGTTTTTTATTCCAAAGTACATTTATATATCCATAAGTTCAAACAACCCTTTCCTTTACTATTCAATAAATCTTTACTTTTTATTCCAAAGTCCATTTATATATCCATAAGTTTTTTATTCCCAAGTCCATTTATATATCCCAAAGTTTATATAACCCTTTCCTTTACTATTCAATAAATCTTTATTTCTTATTCCGAAGGCCATTTATATATCCATAAGTTTTTTATTCCAAAGTACATTTATATATCCATAAGTTCATATTTTGAAAGAGTAAAAAAAAAATTACATGATACTAGAAACTTACATGAAAACAAATTAATACAAAGTAAAAGTATCGAAATAAATATTGAAACAAATTGTTGGTATGTTATTTAGCATTTTCAATTCTAGATGTACATCTAGACCTATTTATGTGTTATATAATATTATTTTTATTGTTATATGTTCTAGAGATCATTATGTGATTTGGTTAAATATGTAAATATGCAGTTTTTAATTAAAAATTAATGTACATATGGATTATTATATGAAATTGTGCTGTATATGCATGGATATGAGTTATTGATGAAATAATCTATATGTAAACTTACATGAAAACAAATTAATACAAAGTAAAAGTACCGAAATAAATATTGAAACAACTTGTTCATATGTTATCTAGTATTCTCAATTAAAGGTTTACATCTAGACTTATTTTTGTTTTACATAATATTATTTTTATTGTTATATGTTCAAGATATTGATCATTATGTGATTTGGTTAAACATGTAAACATGCATTTCTTAATTCAAAGTTAATGTGCATATGGATTATTATATGAAATTGTGGTGTATGTGCATGGATATGAGTTATTGATGAAATAATCTATAGGTTGATGAGCTATGTGATAGCTAAATGATTGTAGTGGAGAGGTAAATTGGATGTCCTAAAAATAAAAAAAAGATATTGCATGCTATAAGTTTCACTTGTTATTTAACTTATGATTTGAAATATGTCTATGATCTGTGATCTGTGGTAAGTGTGATTTTGACAGGACACACAACTTGCCCACACTGGTTGTTTGATGACATGAATTTAAGAACAATAGTTGCATAGTATGTATCGATATAAGGTGTTGACCGTAGTTCTATCATGAGGGGTGAAGGTATTTCCCATCGTGTATCCTCTAAAACCTAGAGTTGGGGGAGGGTTGTGCGAAGTCACACTCCCATAGACATGTGATAGAAACTGCTAGTTAATTATTTGAGAAGCTTGGTCGAGATGTATGACACTTCCACTTAGAGGTTCTATCGAGAGTTAAGTCAATATAGTTAACTCTCCATCTTAGTCCAACAGAGGAAATGATAGGATGGAAGATGGAAGTCACTTAGGAGGGAAGAATGCTTCAATGTTAATAGAGAATAATTATTAGGGATTAGATGTGCCATTATTGTTTACACATTTGGTTTCTACCATTTTTCAAACCCTCTTTTGATTCCCTTTTGATATTTTAAGTGTGATAATTAATTATTGATAAATTATTGTAACTTAGTCCGTTGGGATTATTAATTGATGCATTTACTTGATATGTTGTCTTGCATGCCTTAATGTGATCATACATGAACTATGCACTAGAGGTAGTGGTTCTTTATCATTAATACATGCATAAGATATGTGTCAACAAGATACAAACACATACCTTGCACATGTACACTAGCAGAATTAATTAATGTATTAATTATTAAAATAGATTATCAACTATTTAAATTAATGGTTAAATGATATGTCAATTATATTGCATAGAAAAATATCAAATAACATTAAATACCTTCTTTGACTTTGATTGATGGTTGGTATGATGAATTAAATGACTATGGTGGGTTGTGAGATGTAAATTTGAGGAAAATTATCAAGTTGCATTTACAAGCTAGTATGAGAAGAAATAATTTGAATTTTATTTATTGTCATTTTATATAGGTCATTTATATTATATTTTATTTTAATTTTTCCCCAAAAAATATCTAGATAAGAGAGATTGATGGATAATAATGAGGGCGGTTGAGGACACTTGGGAAATTGGGTATGGAAACATGATAAATAGGAAGATGAAGTGGCGATGAAGGGGGAGGAGGTTGAGAGTTTTGAGTATGTTGAGATCTTGGATAATTCTTGGAAGATATATTTATTGGGCTTTTCTTCTTAGAACATATGTTCTTTGTTGTTCTTTGATTCACCGGCATGAAGGGCCAAGAAACCGAAAGGTTTCTTGGACCTAGGAATTCGACTAAGATCCTAGAGAGGATAATTTTGTTGTTTCACTTTTGGAAAGAAGGAAAATAATGCTTCGAAGAATCTTCCTACTACTAGCAAGACTACATGGAAACTAATCAGCTTCAACAAACCTGAGAGAAGGTATTTTGTTATTATGTATTCTTTATATTTATGAAATTTTACATAAAAAGAAAAATCTTTACATACATTAAATAACTTAATGCATATGTGAATAAATTATCACGTATTAATTCATATATTTTTTTAGATAATTGCTATAAAAAGACCCTTTCCACTATTAATGATTGAAAAAATTCCCTTTTCACATATTTGTACACCCTTAATATTTTTGGATGTAAATAATCACAATAATATTTTTTAATATAGAAATATTTACATTAGATTTTTTTGAGATTTTTAAAACAAAAATATTTGAATGGAAAAAACTGAATAGAAAAGTGAATTGTAATGTTTAAAATAAAATCTAAATATGAATTAGAAAAACCACATAAATACAATTTATGATCTTAAAAAATATAACATAAATGTTAACACAAGACGTAAATGAAACTATTAAGATAAATACGATTTTTTTAAATCACATAAATCCTAACCCAAAATTTAAGTTCTTAATTGTAATGAAGTACACAAAGGAGTGCGATATTTATCAATATTTATAACATTGGAAAAGTCTGAAAAGGCTTGTTGTACTTAAAAAACCATCATCTAATACAATAAATGTTGTTTTCCTAGAAAATCCTTCTAAATAATGATTATTAGTCTATAAAAGTAATGGCATGAGTTTATGTGTGGTAAGGGATATAAGACATGAATGATTTGTTTTTTTAAGAATTATCTATCATGGTATTTTTCGTTTACTTAACAATCTCACTTAGTGAGTGATATTGAAAAAGGGGAGTTGCATATATGTAAGCCCCTGCCTTGTTATTCAACAAGGGGAGATGAAAAAAAGCAAGTCCCTATATTAAGTGTGGTGTAGGTAAGGTTAAATAGGGACGAGTGTAAGGAAATTCCTAGTGAGGTAGCATTCAAATATTAGGGAAGGGATAAGATGAATACATAATTATTCCCTAAGAATGTATGACTTATTTATGGGTGTATATAATTCATTTAAGGAAGGGATAAGATGAATATATAACTAATCCCTAAGAATGTGTGGCTTATTTATGAATGTATGGCTTATTTATGGGTGTATATAATTCATGCTTGCCACCCAAATATTAAGGGACACAATGAATGAATAATTGTCTTTTCATGCTTTCCACCCAAAGATTAAGGGAGATAATAAATACATAATTCACTTTCCAAGCATGTTAATGGAGTACAAGACTTAGCCATAGGTGAAGATAATGCATGCTCATACATCCAGTGATCTAAGGTTCTATTATACTCATAGAACACATATGTTGATCTTGATGTCGGTTAGCAACATATATACATAAATGATAATGTGTGTCTTTTTTTAGAGTGTAATGTATTTATGTACTCATTCAACAAGGAGTTGTTACCCATTGAAGAGATCTTTCATTGGAATCTCTCTCTCAAAAACCAAAGTATCAATCACAATCGTAAGGAACTAGATCACAAGCATACAATTTTGTATCTTTATCTTCGAATGGAAGGTACACTTGGTCAGATGCTATATTTGTTGCATAAGGTGGTAGATATGGCATTGCTCCTTCAATTTCTTATCTTGCTCCTTTAATTGATTCTCTTACTTGGTTAACAAAAAGGAGGCATGTTGTTGGCCCAAGAACTTTTATTGTTGGTAGATATGCTTCTTGATATCTATATATGAGATTTCGATTTGGACAAGATTTTGGTGGTGCTACTATTAGATCTTCTTAAGTGGGATAAACTATAGGTCCTAGTTATGTTGTGCTCTTGACTTATGGGTCTTTCTCTAGGTATCGATTAAGAATTCGAACTAGGTAACCTATGTTTTCCTCTCTAGTCTTACTCTAGGTTGTACTTCAATGGGTGGTTAAATGACTAAGGATGATGAAACTAGAGATTTTTTGGGGTTTGATCCTATTAGATATATGGTCCTGCCATGTCAGGATCATATGGATCTAAGGTTTATGGATTTCTCTGCTTCATTCACCTGTAGGGTATCATCCTAGGTGATACTTGAATGGGTGGTTAAATGACTAAGGATGATGAAACTAGAGAAGCTTTTGGGTTTGCTCCTATTGGATTAACGGTTCTTCCATGTCATGATCATATGGATCTAAGGTCAATGGATTTCTCTACGCCATTCACCTGTAGGGTATCATCTTGTACAGTATTGTTTGGTCTGACCCTAGTCTGGAACTTACTCAACTTTGGCTTCGCAAATAAAACATAAAAGGTAGAGTGAATAACATAATTAAGGGCATAATATATCGCTTCATCAACATGTTTCTTTTTTGTTTACTCCTTATTCATACTTTTTGGTATGTATACTCATTTATAAACCACTTCTAAAGGTGCAACCATGCTTCTTGTTAAATTATTTTTATATTGTTCAAAATGACATAACTGTTAATAAGTATTGCACTGTAGAGGGGATCAATCCAGGAGAGTTCTCAACTTACCATGCAAATTATTATTCAATAAAATTTATATGAATCTTATCTAGGTTTAAATATTCATTCTATACGTTCTTAAAATCTTGTATTGTTTTGATGCATCTTTACACAAATTTGTGAACTAGTGAATTCCAATGCATGTTATTAAGTCAATATGTTTATTTTTTATTTACTCCTTATTCATACTTTTTGGTATGTATACTCATTTAGAAACCACTTTTAAAGGTGCAGCCATGCTTCTTGTTAGATTAACTTCATATTGTTTTGATGCATCTTTACACAAATTTGTGAACTAGTGAATTCCAATGCATGTTATTAAGTCAATATGTTTATTTTTTGTTTACTCCTTATTCATACCTTTTGGTATGTATACTCATTTAGAAACAACTTCTAAAGGTGCAACCATGCTTCTTGTTAGATTAATTTCATATTGTTTTGATGCATCTTTACACAAATTTGTGAACTAGTGAATTCCAATGCATGTTATTAAGTCAATATGTTTATTTTTTGTTTACTCCTTATTCATACTTTTTGGTATGTATACTCATTTAGAAACCACTTCTAAAGGTGCAAGCATGCTTCTGGTTAGATTAATTTCATATTGTTCGAAATGACATGAATGTTAATAAGTATTGCACTGTAGAGGGGATAAATCTAGGAGAGTTCTCAACTTACCATGCAAATTATTATTCAAGAAAAATTATATGAATCTTATCTTTCCATCCTTTCCATTTTACATTAACTTCTCAAATAGAGATGTCTTCTAGCCTTATTAATCCTTGTTAGATACTACATTCCTTGAGGGGATATAATTCCTCATTATCCCCTCATGAGACTTTAGCCATGATATTATCGGTCCATATATTGATTGAAACCCCATTCCCGAGAGACCAAGAAATATTAGCTTAATTAGAGGAACAACATATTTGAGACGTTTCGAAAGAGGAGAGCCTTTATCATTTTGAAGTGGGTGTCGAGCCACCAAATTCTGGAGGCATTGAAATATCTAGAAATGAGGACGCTCTTCCACCATTGTAAATCTCCTGAGACGCGTATCCAAGCTAATTTTGTTCCTAGTGAAAAATTCATGAGTGTTGGATATATAATAGATAATTGGGGCATGGCGGTTTCCCTAACCATGTAAGATAGACCTACCCTACCAGTAAACCTTGATCCATTGATCAATCGCGAGGTAACATGAGTCATAGATCTGAGGGTATTCGAGAGTCTCCTTGGTCATTGGATCTATGCCGAGGTAACTTCGATGAAGTCCCACTTTAGGAGAACAGAGATGTTATAGCATCAAACTCCCCAAACATAGAAGTTACGAAGTAATGAGAGTTGTGGATCTGGGGAGTCCATTAAGAACCCCTCTTAACCATTTGATCATCCAGTGGAGGGACCTGCATACGGTTCTTTGGCAAAGTCCCACTTTGGGAAAACATAGCAGCCATAATGCAGCAACCCTGAAGGTCAGAGCTGCGAAGTGATGAGGACCATAGATCTAGGGACCCTTCGAGATCTCCCCTCGCCATTAGAGCTAGACCATTTTCAGCCCAATGCTGACCACTCTAAGAGAAACGAGGAAGTCACACCACAGATCCCTCGAACGTCGAAGCTACGAAGTAACAAAAGCCGTAGATCCAGAGGTTATGTGTACACACCTTGACCATGAGATCGAAGGGCTTGGAAGGCTACTAGTCCGGGTGACATGGCACACTAACATCACACATGGTAACGTGGATCCACGTTTGGCGTGCCACATGTCACAGAGATTCGTACGTTTCATAGACCCTATGTGCCCATTAAAATGTGACACATGTCACCCACTGTAGGGAGAAAAAATCATCTCTACTTTGTCGCGTGTTACCCCTGGCACTTACCTGTTTTGTCCATTTGGCATGAAGAGTATTTGAGACCCACCTGTGCTTTCCCCCACATCTAGCACGTCATCATGTGCGAGGATGGACCCTTCGGGAGTAGAAGACTTCGAGACTCCAGAGGCTTGGAATGCAGTCTCGAGGGTAAGTTGAAAGGCTCGAAGGCCGGAGCCATGTGGTGAGATTTCGGGAACTCCTTCGGGAGTTTGGGAATTTAGGACTCCGGAGGAAAAGTGTGTATAAAGGAGAAAGGAGTTTCAATGTCGAAGCATCGAACATCAAACTTCCCTCTAGCTCATTTGTTAAATGAAGACTGTGTCCTGCCGTTTGATTGGACGATGGATGAACCTCTCCCCGTGGATGTAGGAATGTGGGGACAGTACAAATGAGGTGGATCCATGTGAGCACCACGTGGTCCATGTCTGATAATGCTCAAAGAACTTAGGGAATCCATAAATTGAATCCAAAGCTTGATTTTGAGTCTGGTAATAGTCGTTAGAGACCTACGGTTGAGTAGAAGAGAATGGAGATCTCAGAGAGATTATTCGAGACGACTAAATTAACCAAAATTTTTACGCCCCATCCCTATAAAGGGTACTTAGGGGTTTGGTGCGTTAGAATTCATGGTAAATAAACATTTCTACTAGGACCAAAATCTAGTCCAAATACACACACATTACAATGGTGTGTTTAGAAGTCTAATCAAACTAGCATGGATGTTGATCAACTTAGTGAAATTAGAACATGTGAGTATCAATAAGGTGTGTTTAGAGACTCAAAGCCCTTTTCTTAACAATTCGATGATGTAGGCCTTTTATGCAAAATGTAAAGAGAAAATCGTTTGGTAAGGCTTACATTTTGAAACCATCACCAACTAAAAGGCTCGCATGCTTCTCTAACTAAGTTATGGATAACTTGATGACAACTTCAGAAAGAACTCGCCCTACGAAATATCCTAGCAGCATTTCCTCTCTATAAACATTACATGAAGTATCATACTAGTCAATAACATTTTCCACAGTAATAAAGGGTTTGTATCTAACAGTACCCAGTGATAGATTTTGGGTACAAAATTGTACGGTGCCTTTCATGGAACCATCACTGCTTCCTCGATCTACCCTGACACTTTGTAAAAAAGTGATTGCATTCTCTTGTGACAGGATATAGTCATCGAGGCTTCCTTGCTATCAATTGCATTCTCTTGTGACAGGATATAGTCATCGAGGCTTCCTTGCTATCATAAAAATGATATCATTCTCTTGTGACATGATATCGGTTTGAAGCTTCATTGCTATCGTATGATGAAAGATGTGCAACCATTCAAGACCAGCTAAGATAGCAATGAATACAGAGAACCGCCCCGACATTTCTGTCCTCACGCCAGCCATATCCAAAACCTTAGGGCCATTCACTCTGGCTTTCCTTTTTCCTAACCTGATCTTAGCCTTAGCAAATTTATGTGGTACTATTTTTCATTTTATTCTGTAAACTTTTCTTAAGCCCTTATTAAAAGTGTCCGTCCACAAGATCTCTAACTTTTTGCGACTAGAGAGAGATCGTGTCAGTAATTTTATTAGTAGTAGCTGAACAAATGTGCCTCTTGTAATAGCACAATCCAGTAGCGACGACAGGTCCTACAGAATAAAGAATTTCGAGAGAGCCCAAATCGTGCTGACAGGCTGACTTTGGCGCTAAGTAAATCTGTCAAATGCTAAATGATAATTAGCATCTCAAGTTCTCAATGAATTTTATTATTAGTAGCGGAACAAATGTGCCTCTTATAATAGCAAAATCTAGTAGAGACGACAGGTCCTACAGAATAAAGAATACTGCGAGAGCCCAAATCGTGCTAACAGACTGACTTGGCGCTAATAAAATCAGTCAAATCCCAAATGATAATTGGCATCTCAAGTTCTCAACGGAACCTCATAAAGGGTAACAAAGTGGTCCCTCCAGTAAGATGCCATACACACCATTGTCAGAAATCAACTGGCAGATGATAAAGGAAGCCCGATTTCCTTTACCCCCAACGATGGAAGTCTATATACCAGTTTTAAGACAATGAAGTGCGTGTAGCACAGAAAAAACACCTCCTCGAGAGATATTGCTCCCTACAAAACTAAATACACGACTTTTACTCTACTGACATCGACAGGATTCAAAACACAACGCAGGTTGGAATTGTTTGTTTGTGATGAGATCAGTACTGGTAGTAAATTATTTATAAAATATTGTTTGTTTGTGATCATATCAGTACCGGATTTATCCAGTTGAGAAAGTGTAGTAAATTGCTTATAATTTTTTGTTTCTTAACACTGGACCGATCCAGTTGAGAAAGTGATTGAGGTTTGCGCCTGTCCCTCGAAGCACTAAAGATAGTGTTAATATGCATCGAAGCTAGTTTTAATATGGACTAGCCAGGAAGAAATGAGTGTAACCGGCTGTCATCTATCCATGATGAATCTCAATTGAAATAATATTTTAATTGGCTATGTCATCTATCCATGATGAATCTCAATTGAAATAATATTTTAATTGGCTACCGCCAAGGGTCTTATTAATGTTCCTACCTATGAGGACTTAGATTTGCACTTCTCCCTTTAAGCACTGAATAAATCTAGTATTAAGATAGATCCAATCTAGATAAGGGAATCTGGGTAGAAATGTGAATAATGGGCCATCACCTATCCATGATGAATCTCAATAAAAATATTGAGAACATCACTTCACGATCCTACGTACCTCAGGCAAGGG
The DNA here is from genome assembly GCA_900067695.1 of Picea abies. Taxonomy (NCBI): domain Eukaryota; kingdom Viridiplantae; phylum Streptophyta; class Pinopsida; order Pinales; family Pinaceae; genus Picea; species Picea abies. The sequence continues at coordinate 6,043 of CBVK0103038876.1, read as the reverse complement.
TTTCTTGAACGATCCTACGTACAACCATAACTTCACAGGGCCGTTGTATGAAGATCTAGATATCAGCGGATAATTTTACACGCATATCCTCGGAAGCAAGAAAACCTATCATGTTCAAGACTTTCTTTTTATAGGGTATAATAAATGGAAGGATAAAATTCCTTCAGAATTCTGTTATATTTCCTTATACAGTTATGCTTAGCACTAATAGTTCGGAGAACTGAATTATCTCATTCAGAGACTTTGTTCGTAAGTTTCACAAGTAATCAATGAGATGTGCTAAATTAATTCCCCTTCTTGCTAAAAGCAAAACATTGCACACTAAAAACAACGCAAATACGAAGATGAACTGCATTTTTACAATTTTGTTTCTATGCGATCGGTTTGTTGAGCAGTGATTGGATCAAACCCTTGAGATCTTACTTCATAATTTCCTTTGGTGAATGAATATAGGATAAATACACTTTTATATTCCTGGGATTTTAAACAAATAATAAACTATCTTAACTTATAGTGGCTTCATTAAGAGTGAAGGGTATACTTATTGAAAATGATCATTTTTAGTTAATGATATTCTTTTTAGGGATAAGATTAAATATGAATGAAATATTTTTAGTAGTTAGAATAAATGATGGAATGTTATTTTATCTATTATGTTTTTATTTTTTAATGATAAGATTTGTTTACTTTTTCACATTTACTTGATATTATTTATAAATATGATGAAGCTTATTATTCATGTTTAGTGCCTTCATCCTAACTAAATTAATGATAGATTTTATTTTATTAACTAATTTGTATGGTGAAAATTAATAATTTTTATAGCTTTCATTGTTATTGCAGAGTTTTGCTTCCACCAATGGCCAGATTAATATTCTTAGATGGTTTTTCATTTGGTTACACCAAGCCTTTTTAGTGTTTTTTTTGTGGGAGTTGTTTTAGATGCATTGCTTTCAGAGCGGGTCTATATTCCTTCTTAATAGAGCGTTTTTATAAGTAAATTTGAATTGCCTCATTGAGCTTGCTGCCTAAGATCGTGGGATGCAACCTGATTTCTTGGGCTATGCTTGTAGGTGTAATAGTTTTTATTTTGGATTTTGACATGGATTCATACTGTCTATTATATTTAGATGTTAGATGTCTATTATATTTAGATGTTAGATGGTATTCCAACTTTTTAAAATTGGTTTTCAGGATTTTAAATTAAAAATTGTATATTATAATCTGCTACGTAGTTGGTACTTGAAAATCCTTTTTTATGTTCTCAAGAGCTTGTTCAACATTGCCATGGTTAGGGTTTTATATGTGAATTTTAATTGTCCTGTTCAGCTTGCTATTTAAAATAGTGTGGCCATAATAATGTATGCTATGGTAATAGCATAATAATGTGTGCTATGGTAATAATTATTTATGAGGGGGTTGTTAGATGGTAGCATAATAACCATGTACATGAAACAACAAGGTTAAGCTCTTATTCCATGATGACACATTAATGACAACACAACTAGAGTGTTGGCAATGGAGTGTGTCTTTACAAGACAGTTAGAGCGTCGGCAATGGAGTGTCTCTTGTACCTTGTAGGCTTCATGGTTTTACAAATGACATGGCAATGGAGTCTGCCTTGACAACACAGTTAGAGCGTCGGCAATGGAGTGTGTCTTGTACCTTGTAGGCTTCATGGTTTTACAAATGACAGTAAGAATGAAGCTCAAGCTATTGATATTAATTCTTGAAATGAATGAGAATGAAGATTGAATTTTATTATATATAACAAGTTAAGTCTATAGATAAGTCATGACAGCCATGTTTGATTGTTTATGTATATTAATCATTTTTATGGAATATAAAGAAAGGTGAAAAATGATATATATTTAAAATTTTAGTCTAAAATCTTAATGATCTTAACTCTCATAAAAAGCTTTAATAATATTAGCTCTAGTCTAAAACCTTAAATTTAATGTTGTTCACTCTGTATTATAAAATCTATTGATATAACCATATAGCTATATCAATCGTCTTTATAATATGGTTGTGATAGTTCATTTTATACCTGATACGTTGAAGTCGGTACCATACATCGAATTGGAAGATGATCACAGTGGTGTACGATGGCATCGACACTGTGTTTTCAATCCCCTGTTGTGACAATAGAAAGCTATGCAATTCATGGAAGTATGTTAAATCTCATGCTCTGCCAATAACAAGATACACAATTCATGGATACAACCATTCTCCTCTCCGGTGGCCATATATTTTCTGCAACCATAGAAAATTTCAAATATACAGGAAGAGAACAAGCATGAACAGGAGACAAAAAATAGAAAACAAAATGACCCAAGAAAAACATCCTTGCACAAGAGTGTTGTGTTTCCTTTATTTATATTTGGTTGGAATATGGAGCATATTAATTACAAACCACAATGGAACCTTCTCCACTACATCAATCATTATTATAACTACTGTTTATTTATTACAGACCACTAATAAGTAATGATCCAATTTAACTATCTAGCACTAACCACTAATGGTAGTGACAACTTAACTATCTAGCACACCCCCTTAAGTTGGAGCATTAAAAATATCCAGAAAACTAATGATATCCAGTTGGGATCTCAGAGATACAAAACTATTTTCTACTAAAGGATTAGTAAGAATGTCATCCAATTGATCTTTAGTTTTGCAAAAGTGCAAAGTGATGACAACATTATTAATCAATTCATGAATGAAATGGTAACATGTGTCAATATGCTTCCTCTTCCTGTTGAATATATGGTTTTTAGAAAGCATAATTGTTGAGTTGTTGTCACAATAGATTTGAGTAGGCTCCATTTCTTCATGAGACAGATCTCGGAATATCCTTATGAACCATATTGCTTGATAGGTGGTTGAAATAGATGCAACATATTATGCTTCAAGTGAGGATAAAGTAAAAATTAGTTGTTGTCCTGATGCCTAGGAAATCAGATTTTCTCCATATTTAAATGCATAACCAGGAGTGTTTTTTTCTATCATCTATGCTTCCTGCAAAATCATTATCAGTGTAACAAATCAATGAACTATGTTTGGTGGGTGTATACCACAACCCATAACTTCGTGTTCCTGCAACATACCTTAAAATTATTTTACCTACTTTCCAGTGAGAATCCTTTGGGGATTCCATGAACCTTGAGATGAGACTTACAACAAACATGATGTCTCGCCTAGTGGCAATAAGGTACACGAGACTTCCCACTAGCCTTTTATACAATGTAGGATTTATGGAAGGTCCTTGATCATATTTTCTAAGCTTAGTTCTTGTTGCAACAGGTGTGGTGGAAGCCTTGCATTTAATCATATTGAATTTTTTGAGCACTTCTAATGCATACTTTGTTTGAATTATAAAAATTCCATATTTCAGCTGATTTATCTCAATCCCAAGAAAATACTTCATCAATCCTAAATCAATAATTTTAAATTCCTTCTTCATCATTGCTTTGAATTCATCTATGGTCAGATTTCTAGTAAATATCATTTCATCTACATATTTTACCGATATTTTACCTTGTTGATCCTTCTTTATGTATAATGTTGGCTCATTGTTGCTTCTATTGATGCCATTTCTGAGAAGATAAGTATCTATCTGTCTATACCGGGCTCTAGGTGCCTTCTTCAAACCGTATAATTCCTTCTTAAGTTTGTATACCTTGTGCTCTTGTCCATAAATTTCATAACCTGGGGGTTGATTCACATAAAATTCTTCACTCATAATTCCATATAGAAAAGAGGATTTCACATCCATTTAATAAACTAGCCAACTGTTAGGTGCTACTACAACTAACACTACTCTAACTGTGTCAAGACTTGCTACAGGTGCATATGTTTCTCCATAATCTACTCCAGGTTGCTCGACGAAACCTCTTGCTACTAATATGGCCTTGTGTTTCTGAAGTTCTCCTTTTTCATTAAATATTGACCTGTGTACCCATTTAACATCAATATTGTTTTTACCTTCTCGAAGTTCCACCAAATCCCAAGTGTCATTTTTCTCAATGATTTCTATTTCTTCATGCATGGATTTTACCCAACCTTCTTTCTTGACCACATCTTCAAAGGATTCTCGCTAATATGGAACAAATACATAAAGTGCATCCAGATCTAGTGTTCTGGTGTGCTCATATATTTCCTTCAAATTTCTTTTTTCTGCATTTTTAAAGAGGAAATTGTAGGATTTGAATCACTACTTGACCAAGGACCTTTTTCTGGTTGTCCTCTCTGTTCTCTTGAATCATGAGATGATGATGTTATCAATCTGGGAGTAATGGGAGATGGGAATTATTCTTCTACTACTTGTTCTTTTATTTCTATTGATGGAAAGAAACTACCACCCATTTTTTCATCCCAACTTTTGTCTTCCTGAAACCGAACATCTCTGCTAACAACAAATTTCTTTGTAACTAGGTTATATAGTTTATATGCTTTTGATTTCTCGCTATAGAGAATAAACAAACACTTCTCACTTTTATTGTCCAACTTTCTTTTGATATCATCAGGAATGTGTGCATAGGCTATACAACCAAATACATAGATATGAGATACATCTAGTTTTCTACCAGTCCATGCTTCATAAGTACTGATGTCCTTCACACTTTTTGTAGGTTCTCTATTAAAGATACAAACAGAATAGGCAACAACTTTAGACTCGTACTAGTTTGGCAATTTTTTTCCCTTCAACATGCTCCTTGCCATATTTAAAATGGTGTATTTTTTCCACTCTGCTACTATGTTATGCTGCCGAGTGTATATGGTGGTAAATTGATTTTTGATGCCCTGTTCCCTACAATATTCTACAAATGACTTTGAATCGTATTAACCTCCTCTATCTGATTTGAGAAATTTCATATTTCTCCTTGTCTTCTTTTTTACCATTGCTTTAAATTCTTTGAACTAGAAAAGTAGATTTATGCTTAATGAAATATACCCATGATATCCTACTAAAATCATCATTGAAAGTCAAAAAATAATAACTCCCCCCTATAGATTATGTTTGTATTGGACCACGCAAATATGTATTAACTAGTTAGAAGGGTGCACTAGCTTTGTATGTGGCAGTGAAGGGAAAAACATCTTTGTGGTGTTTTCCTAAGACACAACCTTTACACAACTAATTATCAGATTATATGGCAAGGAGACCTTGGACCATAGACTTCTTGTACAACTCACTGATACTATCAAATGACAAGTGGCTATATCTGTAATGCCACAACCGAGACTCATCGATTTTAACAACAATATAAGGCTCAAGATTAACAACATTTTTTAGCTTCATAGGATACATATGGTTTGGGGTCATTTGATGTTTAGAAATAATACGGTCACTAGGAGATTTATCATGGATAACATAAACAAATACCTGAAAAAAAACATTGTATCCATTTTGAGATAGCTGGCCTATGTTAATCAGACTGTGTTTTAAACCCTGGACATAATACACATCTTGAATATCCTTTTTCTCATTTTTTCTAGAAAGAACATAAACTGTACCCTTTCCTGGAACATTTACGAGGTGATCATCTCCTAACTTAACTCTATTCTTGACAAAATAACCAAAAGAAGAAAAGAATTCTTTGGTACCCATCATGAGGTAGTTGTAACCACTGTCGAGTAGCCACACATCTACATCAGTGTACTATGTAGTGGCATGGCAGGATAAGAATATGGTTTATGGTTCCTTGTCCTCCTTTGAATCATTTGTTTGCTCCATATATGCTTGTTTCTTGTGACATTATGACTCATAATGTCCATATTTTCTGCAGTAGTAGGATTGGATCTTGGATTTGTCGAACCATATATTTTGACAACGTCCTTTTCCTCGACCTCTTGAGATTTCTTATGACTGATCTAAATTAGTCTGAGGTTTTTCGATGCTCTCTGATCCAAATCTTCCTATGGATCTTCCTCTTCCACTGTTTTTTCCACCATGGCCTCATCCTCTGATTATGGAGGCTTGAGTATGGAATGTTGTTTCGAGTGAGGTGTGACTTCTTTGAAGTCTTGATTCATGTGA